>LPNX011213903.1:247856-282229 GCA_001517045.1 Pseudotsuga menziesii | reverse complement strand
GAGAGAGAGAGAGAGAGAGAGAGAGAGAGAGTGGTGGAGGGAGGGATAGTGAGGGAGTTATAGTGAAGGTGGAGAGAGGTTATGAGAGAGGTGAATGAGGGAGGGAGACACACACACACATATATATATAGAGAGAGAGAGATTGTGTGGGAGAGAGAGGGGGGAGGTGTGATAAACAACGAGAGAAGGGGAAGGGGGGAACAATAAAGAGAGAGTGATATAGGGAGGGATAGCGAGGGAGGTATAAATAAGGTGGAGAGAGGTTTTGAGAGATGGGGAGTGAGAGAGGGACACACACATACGCATAGAGATAGAGAGAGAAGGGGAAAGATGCACACACATACACATAGAGATAGAGAGAGATGGAAATACAAAGTTAGGGAGGGCAAGTGAGAAAGGCATATAGGGATAGTGAGTATGGAACATGTGTATCCATAGATGCTAGAAATATTATTTAGGGATTGAGTCTTGTATCTCCTCCCTTGACCATGTTGAGGACTTAATACCCATATATAATGCTCAAAACCCCTTAAAGGCATGTGCATATTTTCTTGGAGACCGAGCAAACCTTGAGCAGGTCATATGTGGTGCTTCAAGGAATTTTTCATTAACATGGGTGCCTCAAAAATTCCATTATGGCCTAAGGAATGAACATATTCCCTCAAGCATGTCTTAGAGTTCCCATACCTGCTGCTCAAAACCACCTAATTCTACTAGCATCCATATTCAAAGTCCAAATATACCTATGAGATAGCATTTGTGATTTTTTAAGGAATCCTTCTTATCCATGGATGCATAGAAGCTTTAGTTAGGGTCTAAGGCCATAGTTTCCTCTACTGACTATGTCCATGGCCTTCAGATGCATACCTAGTGCTCAACAAATGATGATGGCATGCATATCCCAATTAAGATTCAGATGATTCACTTGCAACATCATGTGTGGTGGTTGGAGGAATCAATTTTGGCCCTAAATGGTTAACAATGGCGTATAAGTCCTAAGGAAAAAGTGTTCCCCCCACCCATGTGAAGGGGCCTAATATCTGTACTTATTGCTAAAAATGTTCTAATGGCACTAATATCCCCATTTCAAGGTAAATGAAACCATGGAAGGATCTATTGAGGTTGTTCAACACATCATTCTTGGCTCTAGATGGATAGAAGCATCTTTTAGGGGCTAAGGCCTAGGTTTCCTCCCTTATTATGTCTAAGGTCCTAAGACACATAAATAGTACTAGAAACCCCTAATGGTTCCCATATCCCCATTCAAAACAAAACTATCAACATGACAGGTCATCTATGGTGATTCAAGGTGGCGTTCATGGACCTTGAGCCCTAAAATCTGGTTTACAACCTAAAATTAAAGCTCTATGTACCAACCATGATTAACACCTTATCCTCCATATCTAATGCTAAAAAAATCCTAATAATGGCCATATCCCAACTTAAAGGTTGAGGATACCCTCAAGAGATCATGTGTGTTTGTTTGGGGTGTTTTTCTTGGCCCTATATCTATATAGGATTCATTTGGTGCCTAAGGACAAGGTTTCCTCCATCAACTATGTCTATGTATATGTTTCTAGTGCTAAGAGAACTCTAATGTACTGCATATTCTCTCTTAGATGCAAAATATCACATGCAAAGGTCCTATGTGCAGGTTCGATGCCTTGTTCATGGACCTAAAGCCTTAAAAGCTCCCTTTAGGACATAAGTCTTAAGTTTCCTCCCTCAAGCATGGTCTAGGGACTATGACCCATACTTATTTCTTAAAACCTCCTAATGGTGTTCACATTACAACACAAAGAAAAATTATACTATTGGGAGGTTAATCATGGTTGTTTGAGATGTTGTTCTTGATAATTCTAAAATATTACTATAGGTCCGAAGTCTTGATGATGAAAACTATTGTTTTTAGTCATTTCCCTAGCCATACAATAAAACCATTTTTTGTGGTTCTCCATAACGTGTGCGCGTTTTTCTTCTCTACAACGCGTGCGTGTTTTGCTTCTCCAAAACGCGTGCGCGTTTTACTTCTCCATAACGCGTGCGCATTTTGCTTCTCCATAATGCATACGCATTTTGTAACTATAAAACGTGTGCGTGTTTTTCTCAGCCTAACCTACGTGTCATATGACATGTTAGGCTCGAGCTTAACCAAACCAAGAATTACATAATGCGAGCACATTGTGTTTTTTGTATCATGAGCGTGTTTCCTAAAAGTAGCATAAGTCCCTCAACTTCTTGCACACACCCTTTTAACAATACAAAACATTGGAAAATAAAATAATATACATATTTTCCAATATATATTTCATACATTATTATCTTGTGAAAAAAGATGAACTAACTCATATAAAAAAACCCTTGGCAAATTGTTTGCTACTAATAAAAGTGTGTAATAGAACTTGTTACCTCATATTTATAAAATTGATATATCAAATAAATTTAAAAATAAATTTAAAATAATTTATATATTAAATAAATTTAAAATAGGTTTTGAAATGGATATAGATATCATAAGTCATAGGTAGTTTATAAGAAGTGTTGTGAAGTATGAGTTTAGACAAATTTGTTTGCTTTAGTGTAATTAGTATATTTTATTGAAAAAAGTGATGTTCATATTAATAAGTGTGTAATAGAATTTGTTACTTATATTTTTAAATTTGATACATCAAGTAAATTTAAAATAACTTTTGAAATAGATATCATACGTAGGTTATAAGAAGTGTTGTGAAGTATGAATTTATTGTTATCAAATAATAAAATAAAATATAAAAACAGGAAAATTATTATAATATTTAGAAATATTTTGGTAAATAAAAATTAATATAACAAATATAATTTATATGATTAAAAAGTAATTAATATAAAAAATATAATATAAATTTATTATTAAAATAAAAAGGAATATATATTAAATTTATTAAAGATTTTGATAAAAAAAAAGTGATGATTATGATAGCATAAATCTATTTTAATTATAGAATTATATTTAGGTTAAATTGATTCCAAATAAGTAAAGCTAGGTTTAAGCAAACCTTAAGAAAAATGTTCAACTTTCAAAGTGATTTGATTTCTTTAGTACTTGATAATTCAATATGGATCTATGCCAATGAATTGAAATTTTCTCTATTTAACTAACAATTATAATATAAGTAAATAAATAAATCATTTTAATGAAAAAATATATATATATAATAATAATTGAAAATAACAGTGAAATATATGATTTATTTTAAAGTATTATTTTACATAATATTATTGTTATAGATTATGGAAAAAAACTGTGATGATTACTTGAAAATATTAATGATATATATGATTTATTTTAAAGTATTATTTTATATAATATGATTGCTATGAAAAAAAAATATGTTGATTATATTTGCTTTTAACTTTAAAAAAACATGTAAATGAAATTTTAGAATATGTTTTAAATAGACAATTGAATTTTATTGATATACAATCTTTGTATAAGGAATTAACATGCCCATCCTTAGGAATTTTAGTGGATAAATACAATTCTCATATTTTTTACATACATTGGAAAAAATATAATAATACTATTACAAGTTATTATTACATGAGATATCAGAATAATTAATCTACCATTTCTTCTAACTAAAACAATGTTTTTGTCTTTCCTCAAACTCAAACAATGCTTGTTGTCTTTCCTCTTGATAACCCTAAATCAAGAGTTGCATCAATTCCTTTGTTTTATTTTCTTTGCTACTTGTGCATAGTAGCTCAATTTTTATTCTATTTTCAGTGACCATTTTGCCATCCTTGTCTATCAAGATCATCCATGGAGCACTATAATAATAAGAACCTAAAAGTGTTATCATTCTGCCCAACTATGTGTCATTCACATCCACTTCATCCATCTCTCTATCTAAAAGGTAGAGACGTGTCCAAAATCTTATATAATCATGATCGCTTAGATTCAAATAAGACATCCCCTCCATCTCCCCTCGTAGCATTCCAACCTTTTCTAATGGATAATAGGAAGCACTAATGGTATCTGTGAGCTTTAATCTTTTTATATTTTTAAAGTTAATTTTGAGAATATAAATAATGTGAATGCTATCAGTAAACTCTATTAATGCATTCCTTAAACATATAAACCCTTTCATCAACATCCTTTCATAAGAACCACTTCCACCAAATAAATATATCATCATTTTTTGCTGAAGCACTACCTCTTTCACCTTTAAAAAAATAAAAACAAAAGACACATTAATTGAAAAACAATGAAAAATCATCCATTCATCATTTTTCTTATCACTATTATTAAATTAAAAAACAAATATCAACCAATAACCTCTAATTTATCATAATAAAAAACATATAATAATAAAAATAATAACTAATTACTAACCTAATGTGAGACACTTTCCAAATGCTTTAAAAGAAACCCTGACATAGACATCCTCTGCATTTGAGTCTCTTCTTCTTCCTTTAAATCTTTAATTTTCTGTCAGTGATAGGATAAAATTTTGACCCCCACCTATCTAGCAAAGGCAATACAAGCTTATTAGGTGTAAATATTTTACCATTTGGTTCAATTATGGTGACTATACTCTTATACATTATATTAATTTCCTCATCCCATAATGCTGATCCTTGCTATGGTAGACACTCTTTAATGAGAAAGTACTTCACCACTCTTGTTATCACCCCCGGATTTTGAAGGAGCAGCCACAGAACTTCCCCTGAAAACTGTTCAAATGCATCCAATATTATATCTGTACTTGGCTGCAAAAGTGGAATTGATATAACTTCTAAATTAAATGACTCTTTCTATGTATGATACAGTTGAACCAAAGACCTCAAGCGAATGTTATAACACATTCCAATAGGTCTGATGTCTAACAAAATCCTTTTTTCTTTCAATTCTTCTACTCCACAGGAAAAAGGTCTGGAGTTTTCATTTGAAACCTACAATTATCATGTAAACAAAATAAAGAACAGTCACTCAATAATGTGAAGCTGAAATTTGTTGTGCATGTAGAAATGATCAATTGATTTTAATACCTTATGTGATGCATACGTCTTGTGAAAGATGTGAGTGCTTTTCCCCTTTTCGGTTGCAAACAATTCTCTTAACAACTCTATATTACTCTCTCCACTTCTTTCTGCAAGTTGTTTCAACCTCTTATAACTTCTACAGTTACCCAACACAAATTCCTCCACGTCATAACTTCTCCAAACTTTCTAGCTAGGAGAATATTCAGCACCCTACTCGTCTCCCAATATCTGAAAATATTCAAAATCCTTCTCGTCTTTCGACATCTCTCGATCTACAGAATCTAACATTGAGTACACTTTCCCCAATAGATCAATAGCTCGAGCGTCGAAATCCCCATGGCCCACAATTTTTCCCTTGACCTTTATAGACAACTTATTAAAATGGAGGCCTATATAATCATTTCAAATTTTGTTTGGATTTCATCTTCAAATAAAGCCCATGGGAAATCATCTTCATTGTAGGGATTGGCATCAAACTTGACAAGTAAGACGGAGTCAGCACGAAGATGGAGAGATAGATGGAATGGCTCTCCTCTCGAGTTAATGAGAAGGGACTGGAACATTGATAACGCATTCTTTTCTAAATTCTCCCTTTCATCCTTGGACAAATCCTGGAGGTGCGAAGAGTTTGGTTTCATGGTTATCTTGTTTTGAACATTCTGAAGTCTATCAACAACCAGCCTCTCTTAGTCAAGTTGGACCCAGTCACCCAGCTTCTGGTAGTCATGCTAGGGATGAACTCTCAGCCTCTATAGGTCATGCTGAGAGCAAACAGTCAACCATTGCTAGTCATGTTGAAATTGTTGAGAAAACTGGTCATTCGAAGTGCAAACTTAAGTTCCCTTATAAGACATGCGAGGGACATCATATTACTCACGAGTTCCCTACTATCGCAGAGGTACGAAGAGTGTGGTCCGAGACTCAAGAATTTCCTTCTTTTGAACAAACTATAGTTTCTCAACAACCTATTCAACCTTTGGTTGATCAAATGGTCGAACCAATCTTAGATTTGGTCGATTCCACTCTTCTTTCAGAGAGTGATCCTGATGTGATTGAACCAATGTCATATTTGGTCAATCCCACTCTCCCTTCAGAGAGTGACTTTCATGAAGCGGTTGAATCAATTTCAGTATTGATCAATCCCACTCTTCCTTTGGAGAGTGAACTATCTGCTAGTCACATTTTCTTCACTGCCAATTCAGAACTTATTGAACAAGGGGGCACTGAACTCACTTTGGATCAATCCCCACCAAGCTCTCAGATTGCTTCCTTTATTTGGGATAGCCTAATTGAGCCGCGCCTTCCTTATGACGCACCTTTCCAGATAAAGGTCAAAGTTGAACCATACACGAATTCTCGTTGTATTGTTGATGAAGGAGCCTCAGTTATTATAATTTCTTCTCGTGCTTGGTGAGGCATGGGATCTCCCAGCCTTATATTGGCTGCTAGCCAGTTACTGGTATTTGATAAAAGAACTTGTATAGCCTTGGGAATTCTTGCTCAAACACCTGTTACTTTGGGTGGGAAGACCGTCTTAGTTGACTTCATGGTGATAGAAGACCCCTTGGACTTCAATATGCTCCTCGGACTTGATTATGTCTATGCCATGCAAGATGTGGTGTCAACATTTTTTCATGTGATGTAATTTAATCATGGCGAAGAAATTGTCACTATCGATCAGTTGGATATTCTTGATCTGTCTTCTAACCCAACTAGAGACCAGGCATTTCCTTTATTGATTCCTAGTGTTTCTATAGATACTACCCTGCCACTCGTGAACTATGTGGCCTCATGTCCTTTGCATTTGATTTCTATTGAGAAGCAGCCACTATTTTCATGCTTACCTTCTCGGGACTTGGTCCCACCAGTTGACCAGGTGAGTCATCCTATACAGACTATGGAGTCTACTCTCCACTCTATCAATCCATTTGAAATTTTAGACATGTGTCCTATCTTGGATGATCTCCTTCCTTTGGATGAAGTCTTCCAAGAGTCTTTGATACAGTCTAACCTTTTTTTGTATGTTGGTTCAGTTGTGACTAAGTTTAACCCTGACTTGCTTAGTAAGCCTAATATTTCCATAGATCGGTCTTCTTATGTTGGTCTTTTTGAGTCTTCGAACTCTCCCTTTGATCAACAAGTCAGTGATCCTAATGAGTTTGATGTTTCTTATGAATTTTTCAACTCCCGTGATATTGAGTTTGTTCCTACAGACTCTATATCCCTTGGTGATTTTTTCTTTCCTTCTGAGGTTGATCTTACTGATTATAAATCCTCAAGCCTTGGTGCTATAGAATCTTCTTTAGTCGATTTTGCCTTGATTTTACATTTATAGAAGATAACTGTTGGGCTATAGGGCAGACCCGAGTTTTATACCTTTTGCTTCGCACCAACAAAAGACCCACAGTGTTGGCCCTTTCAGTAATAGCCTGCGAACAGGCTGCAGTCTCACCCGAAACAGCTATGGGGTGTCACAGAATCAGGTTTCTACAAGTAGAAGAGGGATATTACTGTACATTTAGCATTTAATAACTTATAATCAATTAGCATAGTGCTTAAACATTCATATATATATCTTCACAGTTAGATAAACAACAGTGACTTGCTTAACCCTTACTGGAATTCACAGCGAAGCTATTACTTAAGCAGCGATCTTACTTATCAGATATATCTATATTTATCAATGCATAAAAGAACATAACATAAATCACACAAGAACCACAACACCAGATATAACGTGGTTCACCCCCAGTGTAGGGGCTACGTCCACAGAACTGTGTTCTATTCAACTCTTTACAAAATCATAGTTCTGATATGTGCACTCAGCTGCAGATCCCTTCAAGTCCTTAAAGCCACGCACATAGCTGCAGGCCCCTGCGCACATAGCTGCAGATCTTCTTAATCACTTACAAACCCTCTGTGCACATAGATGCAAAGGTTGTCCACACACAAAGCTGGGACTTAACCTTCTCTTACAGAACAACCTTAGCTTCGCCTTAATTCTTCTTACATCCTAAACCTAGCCTTACTTCTTTACACAAGTCCCTATTTATACAGCACACTATTTACAAAAACATGGGCTTAAACCAAGGGCACCCCAAAACCCTAAACCCTGGACTTAAACCATGGGTTTATTACAAAAAGGGGGCTTTGACTCCACCCTGACACCCCTAAGACTATTTTGAGTTGTAACTCCACTTACAAACTTTCACCAAAACCACGGAGTTACCACACTCAAGGGTCGTTAAGGTCGAAACCCCAACAGGCCCCTACGACTCACTAGTGGCCCGTCCCAGGACACTCTGCTGATTTTCTGGTAGGCGGACTTTGTCAGTGAAGATAGTGAACTGTTTGTTGAGACCGTGCATAATATTATCGGCAGCTTGCTCCTTTTCGACCAACTCTTGCAATACTGCAGCGGATGCTTCGCTAGCCTTTTGCTATGCAAATGCATCATATTCCTTCATAATTTTGAGTTGGGTGTCCACAGCAGTACTCAACTCGAAAGCTTCATCGAGAAGTGGCTGCAGAGAATTTTCCACTTCTGTTGCTCTTGCTTGGTACGACTCAATTTCCTGGTGGAGTTCATTGCTTCGCTTTACTTTTAGCATTTTCTCCATAGGTGGTAGAGTCTTAATTTCCACTTTTACTGCCTCTAACTCTGCCTGTCGCTGCCTGATGGTCTCTTGCAGCTGTCCGACTTCTGGATGTTCCTGCAGGGTGGTCCAGGCCTCAACGCTCTCTTCTAGCAGCTTTGCTGCGCTGCTCACATTATCTGAAATTTTTGCTATGGAGGCTTGAATGTCTGCTCGACGTTGCTCCCTGACCTCTGGTGGGCTCTCCGGGGTGATGCAAAGTTGAAGCTCCAAAATATGAACCTCATGTTCTGCTTTGAGCTTCTCAATTTCACTGCGAGACTGCTGTGCATAGTCTTTCAGTCTGACTAGTCTTTGTTCTGGCTCTTCGACCAGCTGTACGTCAAAGTCAGGGAGACTTCGACAGGCCTCATCCAAAATGCATACCAGTGTAATCCACTTACTCTCTGCATCTCTCTTTCTCTGCTCCGTGGCCTCCAGCTGTGCTGCGAGGTTATCCTTCTGTTTCCTGGTATCCTCCAACTGTATTTGCGAATAGTGATCTCGTGCTTGGAGTTCCTTCGTGATAGCTGACTGGCAGAGATGTAATTCCATCACGGTCATCTTGGTGTAGTCGATCCCTACTATCATGCTCATTTCTGCACGAGACGCTGCATCAGTTATGATGAGGGCAACGCTTGACACTTGGCCCTTGTTTTCACGAGCCAGCCATTGCCTTAGGTCTAGCTGTGGACTTACTAGTGCACTGCTTGTGGCAGTGCCAATCACTGATTTTTTTGTTAAGTCCTTTAGCTCTGAAATCCTGTTTGCTACGCTAGTAAACACAGCGAGATGTAGATCTGTAAACTCAGACCACTTGCTAGTTAATTCTTTTGTAGACTTTGTCAGAACCTGATCAAGCTCCTTGAGCATCACAGCAGGTTCTCCATCGTTAGCTTTGTCTTTTGATGCTTTTGCTTTCTTTCGGGGCTGAGGTTTGGTCACTTCCTGTACTTTTGGTGATTTTCTTTTCCCGGACCGATCAAGGTCAGAGGTAGTGTTACCCGAGTCTTCTTCTTCGTCTTCATTTCCACCATCTCCCTCCTGGTCGCTTTCAGTCTGCTACAAGTCAGTTTGTTCTTCACTGTCCGCTAGTGGATCTTGCTGCTGCATCTGATTAGGGCCTGCGCCCACATTGGTAACTGGGGGAACTGGAATGTGAGGTTTTTTTCCCATGTCTTTCAACCATTCAGCCGGCCAATGCTGAACTACTGTCCGGATGTCTTCCTCATGCACTACATATGGTAACATAAACCATTGATGCTTTTGATCTGTGTGGGCCTAGATGAAAGTATGATGCATGTCGGCACTGAAATAGGCTATGCCGGCATATTGAGAGAATAGCTCATTACTGAGCCGAGGGGTTTTTATGATCTCATATGAGATACCCCACATATAAAAGGAAAAGACGGTGTTTGTCATTTGCTGTAGGGTTTTATCCTGGGAAACCCACAGAGATGCATACCTAACTGCACCAGGCATGTCCAAAGAGATAGTAGCGAACTACGCCTCAGTAGGTTCTTACCATCCTACTAGTGCGATAAGGACCATCAACCATGAGTAGTGAAAGGGCCTACCTTTCTCCTGCGCATTGCGGACGTATTCCAAGAATTCCTTCGCAAGGTATGCTTCCCAGTTGTAGCTGTAGCCTTCGACACAATTCATAGCAATTCTGATGACCAGGGTAGGCACTTCAGTTGGTCTGCATTTCCGCATTATCTTGCATGCTAGGAGCTCAGTTGCGAAGCGAATGTTGTGTTCCTGAATCATGGAAGTATGATACCCGCATTTCCCCTTCGTCAGGCCGAAGTGTTCCTTCATGGTTTGTGTGAGCTTCGTATCCTCATGCTTCGAAGGAAATTCGGTCCCCAGATCAAGCCCCACTATTGGTAAGCTAGTAATCCTATGAATGAGCTCGCCGTTGATAGGGAATTTCTTGTCTCCTATCCATAGGTGGCTGTCATGGACTAATCCCAGCAGCTGTTTGACCACTATGGTCACCTGTGTGCTACGACCAAAATGGGGGACATCGAGCATCTTGAGCAGACCAGCTTGATCCAAGCCGGCAGCCCACTGCCTTACTTCTAATAATGTCGCTTCGTCGTACTTGACAAAGTGCAAATATGCTCTGGGCGTGAACTGGGGAAACTTTCCATGATTCCTCACATGACCCCTCCACTTGGGGGCATCGGCCCCAACTTGGTTCAACCCACTACCGTGTCACATCCTTCGTCCAGTTTGCCATTCATGGCTAGCCTCAACCTGCTTGACCTAGCCATATTAACCAATGACCCCATCCGACATGACCCTACGTGGCCTCACATGCCCACCAAGCTCCCCTCTGACATCCCTAAGTTCGAGGGAAAGGCAGGTGAAGACCCACAAAACCATATCATGTCCTTCCATCTATGGTGTTCCTCCAACTCCATAGTAGATGACTCCATTTGCCTCCGTTTATTATAGCGCACTTTCACTGGCTCTGCTACCAAGTGGTTTATCGAGCAACCCCATGGAACCCATGCCACCATTACTTCCCTTGCCTCGACCTTCCTACAGTTCTTCCAGTTACCTGTCCGCTATGACGCGGGTGTTGAGATCCTCCTATCATGCAGACAGAACACGGCTACCCACATCATAGACCACATTCATGAATGGCGGCGATGCCGTAGCCTATGCAAGATCAAGTTAGATGACCGGATCTTCCTAGACTGGTTTCTCAAATCCCTCCTTCCTATCATTGCCAAGGATGTAGCATCTGAAAGACCCCAGTTTGAAGAAGAGGTTATCCTTAAATCCCAACAATTCGATCTCATTTACGCCCAGTCATGTTATCTTTATACCATTATACCTGACGCCCCTCGCGAAGATTCCTCCCAGCACGATGCACTGGGGGCATCCCACGCTGCCGACGACATCATTGGCTGTGTCTCTTTGCAGCCTCAACCATTTTCCATAGCCCGTCCTACCCTTGGACCTGACCCTTCGTGGGCTACCTCACAGTCTGGAGCAACCAACCCGTATGCTCCAGTGACACATCACCACCATTCCCATGGACCCTCATGTCCACCTCAGTGTTTATATGACTTCCGCTTACGCCCCCCCAGTCGCACCTCAGCCCTACTATCACCAGCAAGCTGCACTAGCTCTTGCGCCACCACAAGCCCAACCTCATTATTATCAGCCACAGCCAGCCCCTGCGGCAAACCCACAACCCGCTCCACAGCACTATCAGCAACCCCCTCAAGTAGCTGCACCCATGTAGCCTCCACCTACATATCATCCACCGCAGCCTGCTCCCACACCTGCGCAACCCCAGAATCCACCTACTACCCAAGGGCAGGTTTACGCCCAAGAAAACCCGCTGCAAAACTAGAACAACCAACGCAACCAGGGCCAACAAAACTACGGTAGAGGCCAAAATCGTGGGAACAACCAACCGACTGAGCAATCTGGTCAACACCCTAATACCCCCGCTAATAATAATGCAACCCCTGCTAACCAAAACCCTGATCGCCCGCCCAAGCAGGATAAAAACCCCAATTTGCGAACGAACTATCCTTGTTCTGTTTGTGGGGTCTATGGCCAATACACACATTTTTGTCCACATATGGAGTGAGTTCAACAACTTTTGGCTGCTGATATACTACGCCAAGGACAGGCGGCTCCTCAAGCACCACCCAATCCCCCACAACCTTAGCAGCCACCTTTGGTGCTGCAAAACCCCTTACCAAACCAAGGCTTAGTGAACACTGAACCATTGGCTCCCCCTCAAGCTAATGCGCCCATCCAACAAATCACTTACGCTGCTCCTGATCAACCCATATTTGACTCAGGTACCCACCATCTGTTGATGATGTCCTCTGATGAGGTCAACCTCCAGACTCGGCAGAACCAATATGGCTCCACCCTGGAAGTCCCTCCCGCCGATAACCCCACCAACGCTCATCCCACTGATCAGGCATTACGGATACCTCCACCTCCACTAGATGGCGCTCCCGGAGCACCTTGTTTCCCACCTCGTCGTATCAACAACAACCTCAATGCGCGGGCTGCGTCAAACTACAACATTGTCGATGACTTAGCCCACTCCCCCGCAGCCATGTCTGCGTTATAAGTCTTAAAAAACTGCCCTTCGCAGTGTAAGACTTTACTCTCAACCATTGGGGCTATCGATCCAAATGATTCACAGTTAATGGCATACGATTTAGACCAATCCGAACCCCGCCTGCCTTCCAATTTAGCATTCCAAGTTTCCGTTTCCATTCGGAATTTTGTCGTCCATCGATGCATTATTGATGAAGGTGCCTCTACATGTGTCATGCCCATCTCGATCTGGCAGAAAATGGGATCCCCCCCTCTCCAGCAGTCCTCTACTGCGTTGCGAGCCTACGATGGCCGTTCAGCTCAACCCCAAGGCTTATTAACTAACATCCTTGTCCAGCTGGCTGGCAAAACCGTCCTCATAAACATCAAGGTTATCAATGCACGGCTTGATTATAACCTTTTACTTGGCCGCAGCTACATCTATGCCATGCGGGCAGTTGCTTCTACCGTTTTTCATATCATGATGTTCCCCCACAAGGGACGCGTGGTCAAGGTTGACCAACTCACTTACCACGATCCCAATGCCCCCACAGCACCCGAAAATGTTCTCCCCATGGTTGAACAACCTGTCTCGGGTACCACCAAATCATTCGTTTCTTCTATGGGGCCCGTCCTCCCCATGGTTGAACAACCTATTTCGGATGCCACCACCTCATTCATTTCTTCTATGGGGCCTGGAGTCTACTCAGATGCACCAATGACCTCAACCTTCCCATCTATTCCACCACTGTCACCTGCTACTGAAGTGTCCAACTTATGTACCTTGTCCCATAGCACGCGAACTCCTACTAATCAACTGCCCTTGTTGCCTCAACCACCTTTGGTACTGAGTCACATTGGTGCTACACCCATCCATACCATTCCTTTCCTCTTCCCTCCCTCAGGAGTAGTTAGTGCCCCGGTCATGGCCACCCTCAGCCTTCCCAGGTTAACCTTAGGATTACCCATTTGGTATCTTTCGCCTCCCGTTCGTCCGTCGACACCAGATGTCGTCCTGCAACTAGTGCAACATATTGTCACTACTAGTCAACCACCTCCTGGTGTCGCTACCCCGTCATCTTCCGCGAAACCCCCCCTATTCTTACCAAACCCACTGGAGGCGGAGGCCCCCAACCTTACACTGCTGTCCCACCTCCTAAGACAGTCAAAACCCCCCCTGTGTTTCGTGCTCCTGCCAAATGCGCGCTGTGTGACGAGTTGGGCCATGCGACTCACCTATGTCCTCAGTTACCGGCATTACAGGAATACATGAAAATGCTTGACGACGATCCCACCATCCCGGTTGTCCATCTAGATTCCACCCCTAAGCCTCGCGACAAATCCCTACGTACTAACCACTCCTGTGCCCTATGCTATGTTTACAGGCATTACTCCCATCACTGTCCCGATCTCCCCGAGTACAGAGCAGCTCTCTTTGAGATGAACAATATGGATCTTGAGACGACGCCCCTCACCATTAAAGAGATCCACCCCCCAGATCTGGATCTTGAGACGGCACCCCTCATCATTGAGGAAATCCACCCCCCAGACACTCCCCCCTCTGGAGAGGTTGAGACTATTTATATGTTCTCTTCCGTCACTACTCCCTCATCAACCGATTTGATGACCCAAACATTCTATACTGATGAGGAGATTCTTGAGGCTCTCACTGCCCCAGATTATCCCTGGGATGACATGCACCATCATTCCTACTTCCTCCCAGATGAACCCTCCCCTAACACTGCTCCTCAATTTGCAGTTGAATCCAAAGACTTCCTTCCCCAGAAGGCCGACTGGTTCAAGGACCCTATTCCTACTCCTGACACCTTCGAAGAGGGTAACATGGCCAACATCTCACCTGTTATCCAAATTGATATCGCTGCCCCCAGAGGCACCCCTGAACTCATCGCTTTAGGAGCATCTTGCACTGAGCAGGAGATTGAGGAGTAGAAAACACTCTTCAAAGAATTTCGTGACTTCTTTGCCTGGTCCTATACCGAAATGCCTGGCCTTGACCCTACCATTATAGAGCACCACATTGACACATGGCCTGATGTACCCCCCGTTCGTCAGAAACAGCATCCCATTCATCCCGTAAAACTCCCAGCTGTAAAAACAGAGATTGAGAAACTTCGCACTGCAGGATTCATTTATCCTATTGCCTATACCACATGGGTTTCAAACCCTGTTCCTGTCAACAAAAAACAAGGCACCCTTAGAGTATGCACTGACTTCCAAGATCTAAACCGCGCCTGTCCTAAAGACAATTTCCCTACGCCATTCATTGACCAGCTCATTGATGCATGTGCGGGGCATGAAGTCCTCTCGTTCATGGACGATTTTTCCGGATACAATCAGATACAAATCCGAAAGGAAGACCAATACAAAACCGCCTTTACTACCCCATGGGGCACTTTTGCCTATCGTGTCATGCCTTTTGGCCTCAAAAATGCTGGTGCCACATTCCAGCAGGCCATGACCTATTGCTTTCATGATTTGGTCCAAATCCTGCTCGTCTACCTAGATGACCTTATAGCTCATTCCCGAAAACGATCAGACCACCTTAACGACCTTCGGCGAGTTTTTCTGCGTTGTCGCAAATACCAGATCCGCTTGAACCCACACAAGTGTGTCTTTTGCGTTCCGATAGGCCGATTGTTGGGTTTCATTATTTCCCACAAAGGAATTACTGTTGATCCCCTGAAAGTCCAAGCCATCTTAGACCTTCCCTCTCCCCGAACGCTCCGGCAACTCCAAAGTCTGCAAGGGTGATCCTATTTCCTTCGACGCTTCGTTCCTGATTACGCCACAACCGTTCACGGTTTCTTGCGCCTACTCCGTACCCAAATACCCTTTGTCTGGGACGAGCAAGCAGAAGCTGCATTCGAAGCCCTCAAGAAATCTCTCACACAAGCCCCCTTGATCTCCCCTCTGGATTTCTCTCAAGACTTCATCCTCTACATCTCGACATCCAAGTATGCTGTGTCCGGAGTCTTGGTTCAAGAAGACACCTCACGCCAAGAACATGTCATTTACTACATCATCCAGACCTTAGCCGGCCCACCCCTACGTTACCCACATGAGGAGAGACTAGCCCTAGCAGTGGTCTTTTCCGTCCAAAAATTGCGACACTACATTTTACTTAGTCATACCACAGTCGTCGCCGACTCTAACCCCATGGTATATCTCTTAACCCTGCGGCTCCTGCAAGTTCGTGTGGCTAAATGGGTCATTATCCTTCAGGAATATGACCTCACGTTCCGAACACCTAAGAGCACTAAAGCCCTTGCACTTGCCCAGCTCATCACTGATCTCCCCTCCTGTCTCCCAGCCATAGCCGCGGTCATTGACCGCGGCTGCCAGACCTGAAACCGCGGTCCACCACCGCGGCTGTCAGACCTGAACCCGCGGTCAGCGACTGCGGTTTCAACCCCCTAACCTGCGGTCCACCCACATGGACCGTACAAAATCACCCCCTGGGACCCACTACCCTCCCCCCAACCCAAAAACAAAACAGGCATAAGTTTGATGGAATACCTGGCTCTCCCGAATCTGAAGTCCGCCGGTCGGATCATCCAGAAATCACACGTCAGCTCTGGCCCAGTCCGATCATGAGTCAAACTCAATAGTACAAATGACACATGTCACATTGGACCCACTTACTATTTATAGTCCGTTGACTTTTCCCTTGTTTGGCCATTCTGAACCCATACGGAGTCCATTTTCCGAACCGTTTCCACCATTGGAATCAGCACGACGAGACCGTCACAATGGTTACCTCGTTGCATCATTTTGTCTCTGTCATTTTTTGCCCATTTTTTAGACACTTTTTATATCACCGGATACATTTTTCCGAGTTCGTGATGATTCTTGAGATCATTTCTCGCTCTCACTTGGTACAATTTCAACATTGCATCCCTACACCCTGTCACCTCGATTTACGCGCCACATCGGCCGTCATCAGATTGTTCCACACTTTTTACATGAGCCATCCACTCCTGTCATACTGCAAATGTTTCGTTATTTTGCCACCATTCATTCACCCCGCAAGGAGGCCCACAAGTGTTTCCCCCCACCCTCAGTTCTGGTCATCATAAATGTTCCTTGCTTGAACACTTCCTCATTGCCTGGACATCATTTCAGAGTCTTCTTATTTGCTTTCAGACTCCTTAAAATTGAAAGCAACCACGAGCATGAACTATCATGGGCTCGTAAAATCCACACGACAGTACCATTCCATTTCAGAGTCTTCTTATTTGCTTTCAGACTCCTTAAAATTGAAAGCAACCACGAGCATGTACTATCCTAGGATCGTAAAATCCACACGACAGTACCATTCCATCATTTCAGAGTCTTCTTATTTGCTTTCAGACTCCTTAAAATTGAAAGCAACCATGAGCATGAACTATCCTGGGCTCGTAAAATCCACATGACAGTACCATTTTATATCCACACTTCTTCTAGTTCCGTAACCCATGAAGAAGTCCCCTCGCGCCTCTTGGCGCTATGATCGATCCTCTTGGCAGCACCCCCAATCAGGTCGCCTTTGTTCAGAGTATTCTGCAGTCTCTTGTCATTTTGACCACAGCTTGAGTTTCCCTCAGCCCATTCACCCTCAGGACAAATACAGCCATGATCCCTTTACCACCAGTCAGTTTCATATGCTGCCCGATCATCCCCGCCATCATACTCTGAACAAAGGAAGTTTGAGTCCACCCACTCTACTTGCCCAGTTATTCCCCCCAGTTTACCACTACTGCCATCAGTACTATCACAGTTCGGTTTTTCACCTCGCGCTCTTGTCAAGGAAACATCATTGCCTTGATAGTTGCAGGTCTCCCTCTATCGACGACAGCCACTCTATTCCAGAGGATAGACCCAGAGGCCCCTGCGCCTTGGACCCATCACCATCTGTGGTGAGTACCTACGGACCATTTTGAGAGGAGTCATCATTGCCTCTCCGAATGGTTGTTTCTCACATGCTCAACTTCAGCACCTTAATCGCATCGTTGAGAATCGCACAGGATGTATGTCCTTTCCATTATGTGTCGAAGACCCTGGATTTCCCCCGCCTCTATCACATTGGTGAGTCACTTCAGAACGCTCAGTTATATGTTCCCGTGGATGTCCAGGCTACGTTGGCGATTGTATTCAGTAGCTATCCAGTTCCATGCTTCCTCGAGTACCCAGATTCAGTTCCAGATCAGCGTACCATTGCGATTATGACCATTGTAACTTTGATCCAGCAGCTCATCAGTTCCTTTGGAACCACATTCAGTAGCACTACTCTCATTTCAGTGCATCTGTTGTTCAGCTCAGACATGGTCAGCCCAGTAGTATGTTCCATATTTGTGTCCTCTCTGGACACTTATGATATACACAGCTATTTTTATGTATCTTGATACGAGCATGGGAATGCCCGCCTCGTCCATATTATTAGATGATCCCTCATCCAATATTGAGGTTATGTACTTTTCAGTCCTTGCAGGTGGTTCGGGATCGGTGTTCCGGGCTTCAGCCGGTTCCTTCTCTTCTCCATACCCCAGGAAAACCATATACGACTTATGATGTCCATCGGCCATACGATGAGCTCCTGCCCTCGCACATCAGGGGGCAATCTGTTAACACCCAAAAATGGTTCACTACCTCATCTACCCCATTACATGGCTCATTCGTCCATTTTCCTACCATGTTTCCATCAAAAGCCCATAAAAACATCTAA
Organism: Pseudotsuga menziesii; assembly: GCA_001517045.1. NCBI lineage: Eukaryota > Viridiplantae > Streptophyta > Pinopsida > Pinales > Pinaceae > Pseudotsuga > Pseudotsuga menziesii. The sequence continues at coordinate 263,764 of LPNX011213903.1, read as the reverse complement.
AAAGTCTCCAAAAGGCTTAAAATGCTTCCAAAAGGCCATAAAACCCTTTTTTCCTCCAAAAAATATCCAAAATTCCTCTAAAAAGGCAAAAAATCTCCAAAAAAGAAGAAAAAAGAAGAAAAATAATAAAATAATGAGGAAAAGGAGGAAAAAACCCTAATCAACTCAAACCCTAAACAGCTGAAACCCTAAACAGCTAAAACCCTAAAACAGCTGACCTAAACTGCATGGTTTTTCAAACTATAAATAAGTGATGGAAACACCTTATTTCAGATCCACTATCACAAGTATCCTGCCTCTGCCAAAATTGCTCTTGAAACCCTAGATCACCATTGAGCTACTTTCACCATTGAGAGCCCCTTTTGGCCTATTTCCACCATCGGAGAAGGAGAAGGAGCAGCTTGGAGCTCGGAGCCACCGACATCGGACCAGCGCGACGGGCTTCACCAACCTCCACATTGGAGGTAACATCAATAAAGATCATTATTTACTTTTTACTGTTTTGCTTCATGTTATTTACTTTTTACTGTTTTGCTTCATGAACATGTTTAGATTAGATTTTATTTTAGCACTTTTAATTCATATATCATTGAACTACTACTAAGGAATCCATTTTCCTTAGTAGGTGCTCATTCGCACAAGCTAGGGATAAAACCCTAGCAACAATCATGGTCAGCATACTTAAGCCGATCTATTTTTCCTGTCATAGTCCCGACCAACTGCACACCCGGTGGCAGCGAAGGGGTGCATATTGTGAACTTCTTTGTCCGCTAAGGTGGTTTGACCCCTGGTTGAATAGGCTGAAGATACAGTGGACACTTCAGTGCAATGTTCTCCTCTTCTACAGGCGGGACCTCTGCTGGACCAGGCGGATCCATCCCAAGATCTTCCGATGTTTGCCCTGATTGCTTGTGTCTATCTTCTTTCCGCTTAGAAAGAACTTCAGGCTTAAAATTTTCCCTGGCAGAGCGTGTCTGCATTGGCGGAGGCGATGTAGGTGGATTCTCTTCATGGGGTGCAGCCATAGGTGGGTGGCTAAAAAGAGCGTCTAGACCCCCCTGCTCAAATTCTCTCACTAAATCCTCAAGCTCACGATCAGCTGTCATGGGTTCAATTGTAAAATTCAAGAGACTAGAAAATACGAGCACAGCTGGTGTGGATGTCTTCTTATGGAATCCATGGATTAAATCTGTCATAAATGGGCATTGATGATACCAAATCAGGAAAAGATCTTGTCCAAACGGTGGCAGATTGTCCAATATCGCATTAATATAGGTAGTTAATGCAGAGAGTGTACCGGCACCACCACTTTGGATTTCTTCCAACGGACATTTTTGAAGGTTCGACATATTTTTCATGCTTCGGCACAAGCAGTAACTCGGACTGCACCCTAATATGGACATTCGACATTTCTGGACACCATCTTTGACATGGAGTTGAACTTCAACCCACGACAGAATGCCTACCACCGCCGTAATTGTTCCTTGCATGTTTGAGAGCTCTATCAGAGATAGGTTCTGATGGTCTTGGAGAAGTTGGGTCACCTTGCTCACCACTTCTGCATCCCAATAATCTCCCATGGTAGCATACTTAGGCTATCCACCTAATCCAATGTTGACTGTCCGTGTCTTCAGGGGCTGAGTCACTTCAGGTGCTTTGACTGCTGGTCCGTGTGCGGCACAGTGTCCTTCAACATTGCGCGGATCATCATCCTCATCAATTGTGAGGTTATACCATTCTATGGCATGGGCTTCTTGTGTTTTCCAATCATGTCGGTATTCTACTACTTCTTGAGCATCACATACCTTAGTATAAAGCAACCTGATAGCTGAATCTACATGTAAACAGACTCCATTAGTGAAAAAGGTAAGCACACAACTATCAACAAGACAATCCCAACTTACAGTATCCTGGCGAAGCTCAGCCTCCGCGCACCAAGTCGTTGCTATCGGCTCTAGAGTAGGCACAAGCTGATGTACCCATTCTTCCTGAGGTACATGCTTCCATACTACGTAGTACTGCGCCAACTGTTTCTGAGAGCTAGTCTTTCCATCAAACCTACTTCGCACCTCCTGGGGCTGATCCAAACTTCTCGGGTGCAGGGTTTTCTGACAAGCTGTCCAACTAGGAATGTACTTATTATGGCTATTCCACCATCTGGATGCTGTGGCTCGGAATGCTAAATTCAGAGTCTCCTTTTTCTATAAGTCTAGTATCTGTCCTGAGGATGGTTCAATAAACTGTTCTAGGTCTGATAAGTCATCATAAATAGGTAGGACTTTTACCTGTGCACCAAGCCATCTGAGAGATTTGGTAATTCAGGCACATCTATGTCCATGCAGCTCATACAGTCTATTCTACCAGTTTTCTAACCCATCATATGAGTCTGTCAAGCAGGAGCTGTCACACTGCCAATCCATGATTCCTTCGGTAGTAGGATCCACATAATCTTCTTCCTTAGCTATGATATTATAAATATGGTCCAGGACATCCTGAGCTTCGTCACTAAGGGATTCTGTGTACCTTTATCCTTGAGAAGGATCTAGTGGTATTATGACTCTCAAACCCTTCCCTTCGAAGGTCATCTATCTCTTCTTAAGGTTAATGACTGCAGCATTTTCCATTGCCCATTCAATTCCTAACAGGGATGGATAGGGATTGCTGTCATCAATGAGCTCAATAAATTCAAAGTCTGCTAAAGTATTGACCCCATCAATATCTACTGGGACACTAGGGAATCTCCCTAGGGGCACAATCCTCTACTGATTGGCTAATCTCAACTGTATAGGGGACCAAGAAAGGGCAGGTTTTCCCGTTTGTTCCCAGGTTTGCTTGGTTAGGACATTGAATTCTGACCCTAGGTCCAAAATGACATCATTCATATCATACTCTCCTATTTGAACATGCAGTCTCATTTCCCTACCAGTTCTTCTGACTCTATTAACAGTTTTTTCCTTACCAACACTTTTCTAAGGTTCACAGGAAGCAATAACTTTCTGCAACTCCTTTAAAGCATTCTAATTCCTTAAGAGTTTCATACAGCTCTGTAAAAAGGAGGGCAGTGTACTTACTTTATCCATTGAAGCTTCTTGCGGCTGCGACTCCTGCTGTTGTTGCTGCGCAGGTGCGACTGATGAGCTAGGATCAACGAAATCTCACTTGGCTTCCAGGAATGTCTCTTTTTCTCTTTCAATATCAAATGCTGGGATTCTCTCGGGGGCCTTACGAACCCAAGCCTCGGCAGGCTATTTCTCTAGCATCTGTATGTGCTTCGCAGCTCCACTCTGCGTAACAACATTAATGGTTGGAGCAGGTCTTTGCTCGACGAAAATCAGCTGAATATTCTGAGTAGGGGCACCGTTTCTTTCATGAATCTTAGCTATCAGCTGCGGACACTACTCGATCACATGATCTACTGCGCAACAATACTGACATGTCGTAGTTGTATTTCGACAGTCTCTAGCTAGATGCCCGGCTTGGTTACAGTTGTAACACACAACTTGACCTCTGCCTCTTCCTGTCATACCACCATGGCCACGACCTCCAAAAGCACCTTGAACTGATGCACCCCCATGGTAACCGTAGCCATCATTGCCCTGGCCCTCGTTTTGTACCCGATAGGCGTCATAGGTGCGCTCTCTCATAAGGTCATAACTGCGACACTCATCTTCATTATGTCCTACTGACTTACAGAACTTACAGTAGGGGTTTTTGGGGACTTGCACATACCTCTGGAGCAGATGGCAGTTTTCAAGTCGATGCTGACCAGTTGTCCGACAGATTTCACAATATAGACCAGCAAGGTTGAATGAGTTTGGTGCACCAGTATTCAGGTAATTCCTTACCACATGACAATGTTCCCTGTCGTGACCTTCTATCCGACAGTGTGTACACCAAGCCTCTTCACGACTGTTTTTTCCTTTCTTCATATCATGAATCCAGAGCCATCGTGCCCAATTGTGCTTGGATGTGAGCGATACCAGAATTATCTTCAACAAGGGCAGTCTCAAGCTTCATCACGATTTCCAAAGCCTCTTGCTGGTCAGCAACCTTTTGTTGCATGAGTGGAGTTCTGATATGTGGTAGCAATGCTGCAATAAACCATTCCTTGTGCTGCGTAGGTCCAATGGTGAAACTGACTTGGTCTAGTATAACTTTGAACCTCTGATCAAAGTCCCACACTGATTCACCACGCTGCTACTGAATTTATTTCAATTCGGTGATACACTACGACTCTGATTTGGGATTCTTAAACTCCTTGATTATTGCTGCTTTAATATCATCTAAGGCATGACTCTGAGTACTAGAGAATTTCATGAACCAGGTCAAATCCCAGTCCCTGAAAGAAGTAACGAGCTGCGCACTTCTTACAGCTGGATCTGTCATGTTCTTAGCATTCCACATTGCTTCACATAAAAACCAGAACTGTTCTGAATCCTCTGACCCGGTTCCTTTGAAAACGGGGAGCTTAATATCATCAGTCATGTGGGCCATAGTATATTGAGGGGGGGTTGGAGGGGTACGGGAAGTAGGAAGGGGGGATCTTACTAGGGTAGACTGACCTGCTACAGGAATACTTGTACTAGGGTTACTTTCAGTCTGCGACGGATTCTCAGGGATAGCAGGTCTACGCTGCGGGGTTACCAGAGGGTTTCCAATAGAAGGGGTTTCTTCAAGCTCTGAGGTGGCTGGACTGATAGAGGTAGACTCGGTATCCTGACTTAGGGTATAGGACTCAAAATTTCTCTTGTACCTTTTGCCACTTCACAGCAAACCACTTTGCTCATCGAAGGTGTTTTCACTTGCAACCATAGATTAGTAATACAAAATCTAACAGTCTGATTCAATAAGTAATATTCCTTTTTCAGCTAATAGCATTTTAATTCTCAAAATAAATGAAGTAAAAAACTTACCACTTGGTCCTTTGAAAAATTGCCGCTCAGCTTCACTAAAGGAAGTACTCGTGTTGATGGCGAACTCCGTCACAAATTCCTCAAGGGTTCGCGTCGTCTAGAAATCAACAGCTCGAGATATCTCGTTGTTCACCCTTTTCAATATATTAATTATTGCGGGGGTCCAAGCAGGAAACTGACCTTCGCGGAAGTTCGTCCATCTCTTGGCCAACCTAGATAACCACTGGTGCAACTCGATGTGGATAGTACCAAAAAAAATCTCATAAGCATCACAAAAAACATACCTTTGTAAAAATTTGTTTGCACTATGATGTGGATCTTTGTTCTCTTGCTCAGCAAACTTCAGATAAGTCTCATCAATCCAATCACCGATTTCCTTCACAGAGGGTCTCCAGAACATAGCCCTTGAGGTATGACGTAAACCCCTCTTGAGCAGATACTCAGTTCAACCGGCAACGAAACCAATTTGTTGGGCTATAGGGCAGACCCGGGTTTTATACCTTTTGCTTCGCACCAACAAAAGACCCACAGTGTTGGCCCTTTCAGTAACAGCCTGCGAACAGACTGCAGTCTCACCCGAAACAACTATGGGGTGCCACAGAATCAGGTTTCTGCAAGAAGAAGAGGGATATTAATGTACCTTTAGCCTTTAATGACTTATAATCAATTAGCACAGTTCTTAAACATCATATATATATCTTCGTAGTTAGATAAACAACAGTGACTTGCTTAACCCTTACTGGGAATTCACAGCGAAGCTATTACTTAAGCAACGATCTTACTTATTAGATATATCTATATTTATCAATGCATAAAAGAACATAACATAAATCACACAAGAACCACAACACCAAATATAACGTGGTTCACCCCCAGTGTAGGGGCTACATCCACAAAACTGTGTTCTATTCAACTCTTTACAAAATCACAGTTCTGATCTGCGCACTCAGCTGCAAATCCCTTCAAGTCCTTAAAGCCGCGCACACAGCTACAGGCCTCTGCGCACATAGCTGCAGATCTTCTTAATCACTTACAAACCCTCTGTGCACACAGCTGCAGAGGTCGTCCATGCACACAGCTGGGACTTAACCTTCTCTTACAGAACAACCTTAGCTTCACCTTAATTCTTCTTACATCCAAAACCTAGCCTTACTTCTTTACACAAGTGCCTATTTATACAGCGCACTATTTACAAAAACATGGGCTTAAACCAAGGGCACACCGAAACCCTAAACCCTGGACTTAAACCATGGGTTTATTACAAAAAGGGGGCTTTGACTCAACCCCGACACCCCTAAGACTATTTTGAGCTGTAACTCTGCTTACAAACTTTCACCAAAACCGCAGAGTTACCACACTCGAGGGTCGTTAAGGTCGGAGCCCCAACAATAACAAAGTCACATGTGTTTGTGCCAAAGTGACCCGCATTGAATATTTCTTCTAAATATGATCCTGATGTTGTTATTTTTTGGAGACAGGATTCTTAGTTGGATTCACAACTTTTTACTGGCCTTGTCTTGTTGTTCAAGTTGTAACTACATTTGCATGTGCCCTGCTCCCGCTTATGACCCTGATGCCATCTTCCACGCTTTTAGCTCATTGTATAAGCCCTCATATTTGTTCTCATTGTCGTTAAGCCTTGTATCATTTTGCCTTTGCAACTTGACACCTTTTACCTTGAGGAGATGTACCCAGGTTTTCTTATCTTGCTTGTTTTCCTTGCATTATGCATAGGTTTGTTCCTTGCGCTTGGAACTAGTTTCGCCTGCCTATGACACTTGTTTCCTCGCATTTAGAGCATTCTTTCTGCTCTCCTTCGAGATCCTTAAAAACAGTAAGGAGGCCACAAGTTGAATTTTTCGGACTCTTTAAAACTTCGCAGGAAAGATATTGAGTTTCTTTAGGCCCAGGTCTGACTCCTCAAAATAGACTTGACTGCCAAGTAGACTTGTCGATTCAGGCTTGTTAAGAATATGTGAATGGGCATCCACATTGGTGGTAGGTTATCACTTTCTCAGACCATGTGGAATAGTACAATAAAGGATCGCTCTCTTTTCTACGGAATTGAGAAGAATATTCTCAGGCATAGATTTATCACTTTTCCAAACTTGAGGGACTAAACTTACGGAAAAGGATCCCCCGATATGAGCTTAGTTTTCTCTATTTTGTGCTCTGGACCTAAACATGAAAAATATTTCAAGCGTACTTTATGTCTTTGTCATGCTCGCAAAGATTAAAGAACAAAGCCTCAATTTTATTGTTGTAAGCCCCATTTCTCGTAATCAAATGGATCATTTCAAGTGATCTTGCCTTCCTTCACACTCGTAAAACTAAGGCTATATGCTACTTTTCAAGGAGCGTTGGGTAGGTGGTAATTTAAACTTTTTCGGACCTCCCCGACTAAGTACAAAAAAGGTGCGCCTTACTTCTTCAGAATCTAAGAGAGTTCTTTTGTGGTTTGTTTTATACTTTTCCGACCTCAGGAGACTAAATTGGATGAAAAAGTCCCCCCTTGAGTCTTCTTTGGAGTTTTCAGACTCTCAAAATATGAAAACACGAACAATCAAGTACTAGTTCAGACTCATAAAATCCATGAATCAGTGCTTTATCAAGCATTCTTCTGTCTCTTCTTCGAGCTTGCCAAAAATGAAGAAGGTCCTGAGTTTGCTTTCTTGGACTCGTTAAACCTTTACAAGAAAGAGGGGAAGGGAAGTTCATTCACATGTTTTTTACATCATGGTAGCAAGTCTTGTTTCCTTGAACAAAGCACCAGTTTTGAGTCTATCAACAGTTAGGTCCTAGTATTTTGACCTTATCCCAATTCAGAGTTTCTTAATCCTTCGGTTGGTTTCTTTTCCAATTATATGGGGAATCTGTCAATGTCTCCTGCATTGCTGATTTTTGTTGTTGGTCTTTTTGGGTCAAAAGCTGCCTAAGTCATTTTTGTGCCGTGCTCACTATTCAAGGATTAAACTTTTTCAGCCATTCCATGGTATCAATTCATTACATCATGTCTTCAGTGATCCTTGTCGTGAAATTATGTACCAATTCCAAATCCAATTAGTCTTTGACAGTAGCTTGGGGATTGCAGTCATTAGTGACAATTTCCCTCGCTATTGGGTAATGGGAATACCTTAATGTCTCCTACTCAATGGATTCTTCAAGTGTTTGAGTTCAAGTCCTTGTATTTACACTTGTTAGAATGTACTAGGTACCTTGGGGACCATTTTCATTAATGGTGGTTTTCCTCGCGTTTGTTAACAGTTCTCATTGTTGACCGATAATCAAACGGTTTCCTCCATGTTTGACTTCAACTCCTCTATTCGCATGGTTAGGATTCATACCTTTTGAGCGGTTTGAATTGAAGACCTTGGGCTGACAGTAGCATCGTCATTTTGCAATTTCCCAAGCTGCACAAGACCTTATTACTTTATATGAAATTTTTCTGAGACATAGATCCACCTTGTATCCTTGTGGCTATGATCGATTGCTGAGCATGGATCCACCTTGTTCATTTGTGGCCATGACTCCTTTAGATTTGATATGGTGCATTTTTGCATATTGAGCGACCATGATAGTTTCTTCGGTTATACATATGTTGGATCCGCCTGTATCTTTATGGAGATGATTTGTATATGGACTTGTATGTTCCAGAGCTCAGTTTTGTTTGACATTTATCTCTCTTTCGGGTACCTTTGTTCGAGCCTTTCGATCTTGGATTTTCTGCTCTCTCCATGCTCACTTGTTTCCTTTATAATGTATTTTGGCTATCATCTTCCCCTCTAACCTCATACATTAGGGGGCATATGTTATAGCTCAAAATTACACATCTCTGCCTGTGACCACTTTCCCATGATTTCGTCGCATGTCGACACTTCCATGACGACACTTCATGAAAGTCATTGAAATTCACTGAAAAAACACCTAACTTGGAGGATCCATATCTTGATTTTAATAACTCTATTTGAATTCATCTCTGCACCGTTGGAAAGATATCTCAGTCAACTAAAACTTTCCAGAAGACACCAAAGTCTGAAAATGCCTAGAAGTACCCTAAAAATGATATTTTTTGATGCATACGTGAGTTGCCTTAAGGAAACCTGCATATTGTACGTGACTTGTAATATATAATACTCGTGTATGCCCTAAATACATGACTATTTACATTGAAACTAACGTATACCTCCTGCATACGCGATTGTTGTCTCCACAACCCGCGTATTCCTCCTGAAAATGTCAAAAAAATACGTTTTTCGAAATTCGGGTAGTTTGGGTAGTTATGCAACTGAATCCTTTAGTTGTAACTACTTTGTCTTTGACCTTATCTCTTCACAAGCATATAAATAGAGGTAGGGAGGTACATGAGAAGGGACTTGAATCTTTTCATTTTTATGCTGGAGGAATTGGAGCTCTCTTTTCCCACACCTTTGCCCTAGAAGCTTTCTTCTTGTGTTGCAGAGCTTGGAGGCTGAGGTCCTTGGAGAAGAGAAGCAGTAGAACCAGATCAAGGTTTTGTGAAGTTCCCAACTTGAAGAGAAGGTATACTTGTACTTGTTCTCAAGATTAATAAAGATGTGATGTCCTTCTTCCCAAATAATTGTTCAATGTGTGATTGAATCTCTATTTATGATCATATTATGATGTTAATTAGATTATTATTTCATGTTTATTTGATTATCATTGCTTTATATGTGGTAATATTGGTTTGAGGAAGGTATAATTCGTTTTGCAGGTCTCTTGGAGCAAGAGGAGAGAGAGGAGAAAGAAGAGGATTGATGGGCTACTTGGATCAACCTTCGTTTGGCTAAGGTATGAACCATTCTAATCTCTAAATATTGGTTACATTTTCTTACAGAACCATTTGCATCCACCTTTCAACCCAATACGTTGATGGCCTCTTAAACCCTAGCCATAGGAAACTTTCCTTTACAACAAATCTTGTTCAAATTAGGATAGGCTAAAAAATACCGTGTCATAGTTTTTTGCTTCAAAGTTTTCAATGGTGACATAACTAGGTTTAGTCCATTCAAACTTCATGCCTTTAACTAAAAGGAGCACCATTGGTTGGAGGATGCGAGAATAACATAAAAATAACTTATGATGATATTGCATGCATCCTAAAAAGGTACAAATACATAAAACATATGTTAGTGTAAGAATTTGATATAAGCAAAGGTCCCCAATCAGTAGTGAATGTCACATTGTATATATGTTCTTCAAAAACAACCAACACTTGATTTTATTTGGAGAATACATCCAAATAGATAGCATCTTAGAACATGTAACTTTTTGCAGTAGGTGATCCATAATGGGAAAAGATTAGTTTTCCTTTAGAGATATCCATTCAAAATATGAAAATTATGCATATTCTAAATTTTCTACTTTTCTATCTAACGTGGCCCATATCGAATATTTGATCAATGCAATAATCCCACTTTCAAATAATATCTTCAAGTCTTTCTTTATGATTGAAATTGGTTTGGGATTAATGGGTATTTGATTTTTATTGAATTGATTCCCCTCTCACTTGAATGGAATCATGTGCTTGATGATAATTGTCTTATACTTTTCAACTCATTGCAATTCAAGGAACCTTTTCCTTGAATTATATCATAGTCTCTTCAATTTTATCTTTCTTCAATGTTGTGTTTTGCTAATTTGGTAATTTTACAAATTTCTGTGATGCTAACATTAATTTCATGTTCATAGTATTGACTAGTGGAATAAGGAGACACCTTCATTTTGTCATGATTATTGTATATTCTCTCTAATAGTACCAATCCCATTTTGGATAATTTCTTCCTTCAATAATAGTATATAGTTTCCTCCTATTATATTTGGATTGTGTAAAATAATGATTCACACTTAGTAATTTGATATGCCTACCCATTTAATGGTGCAATGTGGAATCTAATCCTTCTCCATTTTTATGTGGTCCACTCGATGATGACATAGTACTTCTCTAGATGTTTTGTTTTATAGACCACCTTACCTGAGTCCCCCCTAGCTTATCCTAGATGTGTGACTAACTATTATGAATGTAGAGTGCTTTGGTAGGGTCTTTTTACACCTTCTGTTGCTTGGTATTTGCCCTAGATAACCATTTTTGGTTCATTTTACTCTTGTAGAGACGTGTTTGGTCTTGGGACTCTTCTCTCCTTGCTCAAACCTCTTGGTGCTTGTGAACACAAACATTTTTTCTGATGGATATTTTTTCATGTCATTGTGATTATTCTTAGTTATCTTACAATTGATGATGCTTGATATGAAACAAAGGGATTGCTCGATGATTGGATAGTTTTCTCGATTGTTCAATTTTTTATTGTGTATATTGTAGTTGGTGGACTATTCTCCCTATTGTTATCTGCATAATTACATTTTATATTAGCCTAGTTATTAAGTGGTTGTGTGATGGGGATGTGTTATTAGTAGTGTGATAGGTTCACTTTAGGAGGGAGTTGGGATGATTCAATTTGTACTCATTTACTATAACACATGGGATTATTATTATTGTTAGTGATTGCATTACTAGAGTCTTATCTTCTACTCATCTAGTTATGATTTACATAGTAGTATTTGACTTATTTTATTTACTACATTTCATTCTTCTCATCCAACCCATATTTATTTACATTCCTACATTTATATCCATTAGTTTAGATAATTATAAGAATATATTACCTTATCCTTAACCAAAAAGCTTGTCATTTTAATGAAGAAAGATCTATGTGGATGTTGGTCGTGGAGCCTGATCAACTTCTTGATTCATAGGTCATCTTTCAACCATGTTTGGATCCCAATTCATTTTGGGGGTTGTAGGGGGATCCCCCCCCCACACCCCGCTAATTTAATAGTTTGGGGGGGTAACATAACCTTTTGGAGACTCCTAGTGGAGGTTTGGGGGAAGTTCCCACAAAGATAAATTTTTGGAAAAAATTCCTTGTAAAATATTTTAATTTTGTAGTCAATCTAGACCATTTATCATTAGGTCACATATCATGTGATCTTGTTTTGAACAAATGGTATTATAATAGAAGATTTATTTGGTTGATAAAATTGTAGGAAAGGAGTGTTTCCTCATTTGACTGGGAGAAATGGCGGAAGAAGGTAAGTTTAGGGTCAAGAAATTTAATGGCCAAATTAACTAGATATTGAATATGGAAATGGATGAATATCTATATCTTAAGGATACGTTCCTACCATTGGGAAGAATAGAAAATAAATCAGTAACTATTAAATATGGATATTGGGAGGTTCTTAATAGAAAGACACTAGGAACGATATGGTTGTGCAAAGTAGAATCAATGGCTTTCAACATTTCAAAAGAAAATACAATGAAGTATTTGATAAAGGAATTGGCTAAAGTATATGAAAAATAATCTACCACCAACAAGGCAGTTATTTTTAAGCATTTATTTAATACAAAGATGTCAAAAGCTGGATATTTTGTTAATCATTTAAATGAGTTTAACACTATCACCAATCAATTAAGTTTCGTAGGAGTAAAATTTGATGATGACGTTAGGGTTTTTTTTATTTTGTTATAATTTCCAGAAAGTTGGAATGGTTTGGTCATGGTTGTGAGTAATTCAGTCTCTGGTTCAATCACTTTAAATTTTGATGATGTTGTTGGTGTTATCTTTAGTCAGTAAATGCAACAGAAAATCATAGGTGAGACATCAAGTAGTTCTAAGTCTAAGAAGGAAAAATGTAAATCTAGAGGGACGTTGGAGTGATGGAATTGTGGGAAGAAAGGACACTTGAAGAAATATTCTAGGTCTCTAAAAGAAAAACAAGGAGATGGACAACAAGAGAATAATTAGGAATAAAATGTAGTAGGTGATGTGTTTCAAGATGCGTTAGTCATTTCATTAGATAATATTATTGATTCGCGAGTGTTATACTTGAGGGAATCATTTCATGCCACACCGCATAGGAATTATTTTCAAGACTATGTTCAAGGTGATTTTGGACAAGTTTATTTAGGTGATGATGAACCATGTAAAATTGTTGGAAAGGGTAGTATACAATTAAATTTAAATAATGGAAAATAATGGGTGTTGAAATAGGTAAGGTGCATCTATAATTTGAGAAGAAATATAATTTCAATAGGGAAGTTGGGAAGTGAAGGTTGTGCATCTACATTTACTGTAAATTTGTGGAAGGTCACTAAAGAGTCACAGGTAATATTGGAAGGAGAGAAAGTAGGTACATTGTATTTATGTACTTGTAATGTTGGCTCTTCTATTTATTTAGCTTCTACAAGAGTGGATAAGACATTGTAGTATCATGAGCTTGGCCACATGAGTGAGAAGGGGATGCAAATTCTCCACTCAAGGAAGTTGTAGATATATTTGAAGCAAGTTAATTTGGATTCATGTGAGCACTTTGTTTATGGAAAACATAAGAGCGTTGGGAAGAAAAGAGTGAAAAGTTAGAGCATGTGCATACAAATGCATGGGGAACATCTAGTGTATCATATCTTGGTGGATATAATTACTATGTTACTTTTATTGATGATGTGACTAGGAAAACTTGGGTTTATTCCATTCGAAAAAAACCTAATGTTTTTGACACTTTTATGAAATGGAAAGTTTTAGTTGAGAATGAGATAGGAAATTAATTGAAGTGTATCGAAATAGATAATGGAGGTGAATATTGGAACAAGGAGTTTGATAGCTACTGTTCATACCATGGGATTCGTAGAGAGAAGGCAAATCTAGGAACACCAAAAGAAAATGGTGTGTAAGAAAGGATGAACATGAAAATCATGGAGTGTGCAAGGAGTATGATATTACATGTAGGATTTCCCTTACAATTTTTGGTAGACATTGCGGATGTTGTTGTTTACTTAATAAATAGAGGGCCTTTGAAATCCTTGTATGGTGGCATTATAGAGGAGGCATGGATAGGTAAAAAGGTAAACTACTCATTTTTTAATACTTTTAGTTGTGAAGCATTTGTACATATTCATAGAGAAAATAGAACAAATCTTGAGGAAAAATCCAAGAAGTTTACTTTTATTGGATACATAGTTAATGATTTTGATTATCACTTATGGGATTATGAAAACCAAAAAATCATTAGGAGTAGAGATGTGGTATTCAATGAGAAGGTCATGCAAAAAGATTAGTTGTAGGGAAAAAATAGAAAAAATAAGAATACATAGTGCTTGATGAAATGAAAGAAAATGAAACTCCAAAGGTTCTAAAAAATCAAAATTTACAACAACAATTGCGGCAACAAATACCTCAAACTCTTGCAAGTGTTTTTAGAAGATATAGAAGGTTAAGTAGACTCCCTTAACTATACTCTCCTTCACTATATTAGTTATTATTAATTGATTTTGGTGAACTAGGAAGGAGGAAGAAACATAGGTAGAAACCAAAAACACTGGGAGCAAGTCATGAAAGAGGATATGGACTCCTTGATATGAAACCAAACATGGGACTTGGTTCAAATTCCCAGAGGAAAAACAACATTGCAGAATAATTGGGTTTACAGGTTGAAGTAATCATATGGAGGCAAAAAGAGGTACAAGGCTAGATTTGTTGTAAAGGGGTTTGCATAGAAGAAATCTTTAGATTTTGATGAAATATTTTTAGATCCTATTGTTAAAATGACTTCAATTATAACTATTTAAATCCTAGTAGCAAGTAGAATATTTGAATCTTGAATAGTTAGATATAAATACAACTTTTCTCCACGGGGATCTGGAAGAAGAAATTTATATGCAGTAGCCACAAGGGTATGAAGTCAAGGGGGAGGAGAGATTGGTATGCAAGTTCAAGAAGTGCTTGTATCACCTAAAGAAAGCTCCAATGCAGTGATATTTGAAATTTGATAGGTTTATGACAAAACAACGATATATTAGATTCCATTTTGACCGTTATATTTAATTTAAGAGGCTAGATAGTGACAACTATATTATCTTGTTATTGTACATGTAGATGACATGCTTATTGTAGGGTCTAACATGTAGGATATAAATGTGCTCAAAATAAAACTAGTTAATTCAATTGTGATGAAGGGTTTGGGTGTTGCAAAGAAAATCCTTGGTATGAGAATAATAAGATGGGAAATATCACAAATTAACATTTTCTTCGGGTGAGTACATAGAGAATGTGTTAGAATGCAGAATGCAAAATTATTTAGTACACCTGTGGCCATCCATTTCAAACTGAATTATGAGATGTCTCTGAAGACAAAATAGTAGATAGAATACATGTACAAGGTCCCATACTCATCAACAATTGGTGGCTTGTGTATGTGATAGTGTGCACATGACCATATATTGCACATGTAGTGGGATTTGTGAGCAAGTATATGAACAATCCATGTAAAGATCATTGGGAGGCGGTAAAGTGGATTCTCAGGTATGGGAGAGGTAGGACTCATGCATTGTGTTTTGGAGGTTCAAACATTGTTCTAAAATGATATGTTGATTCAGATATGGTAGGTGATAATTATAACATGAGGAGAACCACATGGTATGTTTTTACTGTAGGTGGAATATCAATAAGTTGGATTCTGAAACTACAAAATATTGTTTCACTTTTAATAATGGAAGTTGAGTATGTTGTTGTTATAGAGGCTAATAAAGAGATTATTTGGATATAGATCTTTATGGAGGAATTGGGGAAGAAGCAAGGAATAGTAGGTTGTATAATGAAAGCCAGAGTTCCATTAATATTACAAAGAACCCAACCTTACATTCTAAGACTAAACATATACAACTAAGACCTACCATTGTATGATCGGTTTTGGGGGATGGAAAGTTAAAGTTGGAAAATAGATACAATGGCTAGAATCTTATAGAAATGTTAATGAAGGAAGAAACAAAGTACCTACTCAGTTTTTAGTTGGCCTCCAAGCATGATGGTGAAGAATAGAACATTTCCATGTCTAAAATTGGAGCATAGTCTAGTGGGTGAAATAGTGGTGGAGTTTCTATGATCAGTATCCATGTGGGAGATTGTTGGTTGTGGAGCATGA
>LPNX011213903.1:191152-247802 GCA_001517045.1 Pseudotsuga menziesii | reverse complement strand
GGGGGGGGGGGGGGGGGGGGGGGGGGGGGGGGGGGGGGGGGGGGGGGGGGGAGTTAGGGTGCTTTCCCCCCACTGTTGTATCTAGTGAAGGGATCGAAAACCTTTTGGAGCCACCCCCCACCTTGTGAAAGGGGTTCAGGAATAGCACCCATGAAGAGATTTTTTTGGAAAAAAATGCCTTATAAAATAAATTAATATAATCATATATAGATAATCATAAATTTCTAAAAATTAACTAAATTTTAACAATATGAAACCTTAGAAATTAAAATAATATACAATATTTTCCAATATATCTTTCATACATTACTACCCTCTGAAAAAGATGAACTAACTCATAAACTAGCATAGATCCATCTTAAAAGGGGATATATCAAGCACCCAAAGGGATCAAATCTCTCCACCTGCAAAACCCTTTTTAGAGTGTAAACTTTGAGGAAACTTTTTAATTTATCTAATTTGTGTATTGTAGTTTTATATAATGCCATTGTAAGGGTGCATTCTAGAGCAGAGATGTGTAACTCCTTCCGTTCTCATCTTAGAGATGATAGGTGTTCTTTATAAAAAATAATAAAATATTATTAAAAATAACCTATCAACTTAAATTTAATTTAAATTATTTAGAATTGCATATATATAAAAAAATCTAAATTAAATAAACTAAAACCATCATGATTGGATTACATATTTACTCAACACTTCCACTCTAAAAAAACAGTTTACACCTGAGATATTTGATCCCTCTCCTTGCTTGGTAGATCCATTTTAATGGATCCATGCTTGTATTTTTTTAACTGCCATGTGTTAGCTATAAGATGAGCACGGAAGGAGTTACACATCTCCCCCTATTGGGTTGTAGAATGTGCCTCTACACAAAAATTCTAGAAAGATTTGTTTGGTAGATCCATTTTAATGGATCTATGCTAGTATTTTTTTAAATGACATGTGTTAGCTATAAGATAAGCACGAAAGGACTTACACATCTCCCCCTATTGCGCTGTAGAATGTGCCTCTACACAAAAATTCTAGAAATATTTGTTTATTTGATTTATACATTTTATTGAAATAAGTTACATTCATATTAATAGACCTATGTAACCAAACTTGTTACCTTGTATTTATAAATTTTTATTGAAATAAGTGACCATCATACTAATAAACATGTGTAATAAAACTTGTTACATTATATTTATAAATTTGATATATCAAATAAATTTCAAATAACATTTGAAATGGATATCATAATTTATTAGTGTAATCCATCCATTTTATTGAAATAAGTGAGCTTTATATAAGTGTGTAATAGAACTTGTTACGTGATACTTATACTAATATAAGTGTGTAATAGATCTTGTTACGTGATATTTGTAAATTTCATCTATCAAGTAAAATTAAAATAACTTTTGAAATGGATATTATAGGCAATTTATAATATACTTTGTAATGGAACTTATTACGTGATATTTATATTGTTACATGATATTTGTAAATTTCATGTATCAAGTAAAATTAAAATAACTTTTCAAATGGATATTATAAGCAATTTATAATAGGGTTGTGAAATATGAATTTTTTATTATTCAATAATAAAATATAAAAAGGGGAAATTAATGAATTATTATAATATTTAGAAGTATTTTTGGTAAAAAAAAAATTAATATAAAAAAAAATTGGAAAAAAATTTATTAATATAAAAATATAATGTAAAGTTATTATTAAAAATAAAAAAGAATATATATTGAATTTATTAAAACATTGTAAAAAATGATAAAAAAAAATATCATTATCATAAAATAAATTAACATAAATTTATTTTAATCATGAAATCAAATTTAGGTTCAATTGATTCCAAATAAGTTAAATATAAGTGCAAGAAAACTTTATTTAAACTACAAAACTTGAGAAAACTGTTTGAGTTTCAAGTGATTTGATATACTTGATAAATTAACCTAGATTTATGTTGGTGAATCATTTTTTTCTCTTTCTTAAAGTTAGATAAACCAAAATTGGTTTGAGTGGAGGTTAATCATCATCATCATCCAATAAATAGATCATTTTAATTAAAACTATACATAAAAAATAATAATTGAAAATAGTAATGAAATATATAATTTATTTTAAAGTATTATTTTAAATAATATTATTGATATAGAGTATTGAAAAAAATTGTGCTCATTATTTGAAAATAATAATGATATATATGATTTATTTTAAAGTATTATTTTACATAATATTATTGCTATAAAGTATGGAAAAAATTGTGTTGATTATACTTGCTTTTTACAAAGAAAAAACATCTAGATGAAATTCTATAATAAGTTTTAAATAAATAATTGAGCTTTATTGGTGTAAAATGTTACTATAAGGAATCAACAATCAACATGCCTGTTGTTCTTAGGACTCTTAGTGAATGAATACAATTCTCATATTTTTTACATACATTGGAAAAAATAATAATAATACCATTACAAGTTATTATTACATAGGATATTAAATAAATTTAATCTACCATTTGTTCTAACTCAAACAATGCTTGTTGTCTTTCCTCTTGAGAACCTTGAATCAAGAGTTTCATCAATTCCTTTGTTTTATCTCCTTTGCTACTTGCACATAATAGCTCAATTTTTATTCCATTTTTTATGACCATTTTCTCATCCTTGTCTATTAAGATCATCCATGGAAGGCTAGGATCAAAAGAAGATAAAAGTTCTATCATTCGACCCAATTGTGTGCCATTCAAATCCTCTTCATCCATCTCTTTACTTTAAAGGAAAATATGTGTCCAAAATATTATAACATCATGCTCACTTAGATTCAACAAAGACATCCCCTCCATCTCACCTTGTAGCATTCCAACCTTTTCTAATGGAGAATAGATCACACCAATGGTATCTGTGAGCTTTGATCTTTGTGTGTCTTTAAAGCTAAATATGGGAATATAAACAATGTGAATGCTATCACTAAACTCTATTAATATATTCCTTAAACATGTACACTCTTCTTCCATCCACATCCCTTCATGAGAACCACTTCTACCAAATAAGTATATCATCATTTTTTGCTGAAGCATAGCCTCTCTCACCTTTAGAGAAAAATAAAAACAAAAAAACACACATTAATTGAAAATCATCTATTCATCATTTTTTTATCATTTATCATTTTATATTAAAAAACAAATATAAACCACTAACATTTAATTTATCATAATGAAAAATATCTAATAATAAAAACAATAACTAATTACTAACCTGCACACTTTCCAAATGCTTGAAAAGAAACTCTGAGGTAGACATACTCTGCATTTGAGTCTCTTCTTCTTCCTTTAAATATTTAATTTTCTCGTGAGTGAAAGGATAAACTTTTGACCCCCACCTATCAAGCAAAGGCAATACAGGCTTATTAGAGGTAAATATTTTACCATTTGGTTCAATTATCGTGACTATGCTCTTATAAGATATCTCATCTTCCTCATCCCATAATTTTGATCCTTGCTCCGGTAGAAAGTATTTAATGAGAAAGTACTTCCTTGCTCTTGTTATTAGCCGTTGCTTTTTAAGGACCAACCACGGGACGTCCCCTGAAAACTGTTCAAATGCATCCCATCGTATAGTTGTACCTGGCTGCAAAAGTGGAATTGATATAACTTCTAAATTAAATGACTCTTTCTGTGAATTATACAGTTGAATCGTGAAAGAGCAGTAGAGGTCATGAAGGTCAACAGCCGCGATGAGGAAGGAGAGAAATCTACAGCTACGGTTCATTTCACAATGCGAACTAGCACAGAAAAATATCAAGGCTTCTCACTACGACAGATGGTGGAGCCCACTCGAATCAACGGCTGCATGAAAGGTCGGTCTTGATCAACGGTTGAGAATGTGCCATGATCTAGAGTTGCCCGTGGTGTTTAGAGGAGAAAAATTGGTGGCAAGATGAATGGAACATGGATGATGGGCGTACAAGATTCCTCTCATTGGACGGCTAAGAAGACTCCCATGGTATAGGTTTTCCATCTAGTGTGGAGATGGCAGCGAAGGAGACGTTCACGCGTGTAGTCTGAATCCTTGCGGATTTGGTTGATTTCTTCGACATCATTTGTAGCACGCATACCAAGGGAGCCATCCCTATGGTAGAGTCATACTCCCTGAAGACAGACAGCTTTTGTGTGAGTTGGCTTGAGTGAGTAAGGAAAGTAATTGGCGAATCTGCTACTCACACGGGGAAAAGCCAACACAATGTGGGAGCATCCACTTCATGAAATTTGCAACATGGATCCGTTGTACCAGATGGTGTCCACAAATTATTCCCACAGCAGACGATAAGGCACCGCGATTGATGAAACGAAGTGACTAGATCGCCATCAAGTGAAGGATCACTCTGCTCGTGCCTTCACACATGTTGGTGCCAAATACACTTAATGACAAAGTGTGCAGAAATGTTGACCGGCCAATCTCGAAGCCTTATATATACTATTTTCAGTTCAACATGAGTGAACTAACATATCTCCAGAACCTGAGTTCTACTTCTCCATGAATCTGCAAAGGCCTGATAAAGTTTGACGATGAAGATCTAGTTTGAGAAGCTTGTCCGTCTAGGGGTGTTGATGGTTAGTGAGAAGGTTCCACACTCACTCGTCACCTTGGTATTTGCATGCCAATGGTGACACCAGCCATCGGGGCCTAGACGTGACACCCGTGTCTCCAATAACGTGAGGCCTAGACACTTACTCCTTGTAAGTGTTTTTCCAGGAACCCCTGATAGCATCGCGCCCACCAAAGCCTCCGCAAAGTGGGACAGTCATCAGGTGTTCCCTGTATAAGCATTCGTTCAAATGGGAGCATCAGGGGCCTAAAGCTTTCATCATTTTGTTTGTGAAGTCCACTTTCCAAGGTCGGTGTGGCTGGTGTAGATATGCTACACCCTAGTGCTTGCGAGAGATCTCACCTCACTGGAGGTGAGAGGTACAAGAATGACAAGCCACCCCATAAGTGTGTCTCAACAAGAAGTAATGTGGAACTTCTTCCAAATCCCACATATAACAGTGTTATCATGAGAGGAAGGAGGGGGCAAATGTGATTAGATCGGGGAATGAGGCCAACTATCTCGCCAGTGTGTGCCCATGCAGAAAGTTGCATTTAAACACGGTGGATGCGCACACTTCAGGCATAGAGGGAGGCGTCATACTCATCATCCGTCATGGTGGACTAACACGTCAAGATGTTACTCAGGCTAGATAAGGCAACTAGCACCATAATTTATATTTATATTTGTAAAATGTGGCGATAGTCCACTCCCTGTACTGTTAACGCCTGATGGCGACTTGTAACAGCTTTTAATTCGGTAGTCTCAGCAATAGGATTGTATAAAAATGCTCCCGATAGAGGGAGAAAGGAGTTAGTGAATTGGATTGGGAAACATTCCCCGGTTGAGGCTCCGCATTTGTAAAATTTGATACCTGTGTATGAATAAATTGTAGAGGAAGAACTATTTCTAATGGCAAAGATTCATGTGTCGTTGCTTTTCTGAATATGTATTTTCCTTTATGTGTAATGTATTTCTTGTTTCCATTCCAGTTTGTTGATTGCTTTCATGTCTGCAACTTAGTGTATAATAGCTAGGAATTCATACTTTCTATGCTCATGTTGTTGTTCCAGGAATTTATCAATGGTTCTTCTAAAGTTACATGGAATTCATCTCACTAGTGCTCCACACGATGGACTGTCCCTTCTTCTTCTCTAATCTCCTGCTAAATATATCCTGATTGGGAGATCAGCGGCTATCTTGCCTCTACTTACAACCCCACACCTTTCTTTTCCTTCGTAATTGTTTTTTATGCAGGTTTTCGACTCCATTGCCAATGGTCCCTTGCTTCCAATAATCCCACCATACACCTTTCCTCAACATACTTTTCCCCATTTAGGATCCTAGCCCCCTGATTATGCTGATTGAAAATCTTATGCGGAGTAGACTCTAGTGACAAATGAGAGATCCCTCTCTGACTGCGTAGGGCTAGGGGTGTAGTCTAAAGCAGTTCTTCTATTTCCCGCGAGTGGCCTACCCTCACTTGACCTTCGGGGCTCAAATCCCGGTGCCAACAAATTGGCACCGTTGTCGGGGATGAGATTGAAGATCATCCCTGGGAAAAAACAACATGGTTTTAGATCTAGTTATTGATGGTGAACAATGACCAGACATCAAGAAGGTTGAGTACTTTTCACCTGGCGACTCCACTCTTGAAGATTCAGACTTTAGCGACTCCACTGGTGGTGTGACCCAGAAATCAAAATGACCAAGGAAAGCTGGCAGACTCCGCCTGGAAAATGGACCCCTCATAAAGCTTAGAAATGCATGGCGGAAGGTCCAAATACTTGAGTCCACATTTTTTCCATGATGCCTTATCCTATCTTGTCAATTTGCTCTTATCTTTTCCTATATTTATCAAACAGCCTTCTATGGCCCAGCTCATTCTGGATAGAGCCATGAATATATTCCTATTTATCCTTCTTTACGAACCAAAATCATTGCGTCATCTTGTATATATGATTATGGCCTAGAGCTTTATCCTGGGGCACCTGATGTCAAAGGACACCCCTGTGAAATTCATGAAACCTTAGACAATATCTTAGATATCATGCCTAACCTTGTCTCCCCCATTTCTCCAAGCCAATATAAACCACTGTGACTACCTCCTATCCTCCATGATTTTCCCATGAGATATTACAAGTACCTCCCCAAGTTCGACGAAGAATCTGAAGACTTGACTGCTAAGAAACATGTACAAGCCTTTGAGCATTTCTCTGACCTTTTTGAGATAGAACATGACGATGTCTGCATGCGGGCTTTCACTCTGTCCTTGCAAGGAGATGTGAAAATATGGTTTAAACACTTTCAACCTAAGTCCATCAACACTTGGGAAGAGTTTTCTTGCACATTCTTGAGGTTTTGGGGTAGGAGAAGGCCACTGGAGCAAATGCTTTCAGAGTTTTATTCCTTGAGGAGGCATGAGGGTGAGGCCATATCTAGTTTTAACAGAAGATTCGCAAGATTTTATTATAACATGCCTAAGGAAGTTCAACCTCTTGAGAATGCTGCTAAGATCTATTATGTATCCTCCTTTCCCCCTAACCTGTCCTTGCTTCTTTTGGAGAGAAAATCAACCACCCTGCAGCATATGTTCGTTGATTATTTGGAGGTTGAGGAAAACCTTAAGATGTCCAAGAAATCATCAAATTAGGACGGTGGTAGTGAAATAAAAGATACATTCAAATTGGTTGGGCACTGCAAGCAGAATGGGAAAGTCTCTAGCCCGTCAAAGCCCCCTTCTGATGTATTGAAAGATGACCGGCCCGAGGTAGGAGTAGGTAGTCCTACAGGATTATTCTCTAAATATGGTGACCTAAACTGTCCCTGGTCAGCTAGGGACAATTTTAAGAAGGAGTTTGGTATGCTTGTGTACGATGAATATAAAGAAGAGCACCTACGGAATGTACCTGACGAGCCAACTGTTGAAACAAATCCTTCTGATGAAAGGAATCAAGATGCAAAGCAAAATCAGAAGGTCGAAGTGGGAAAATATTATGAAGGCACTAGAGGTGATAGCCTACCCTTATGTTATGCCTCTTTTGAAATAATACGACGCATGATTAAGGCCTCCAAGCAAAAGCAGAAAGAAACAGAGATGGTGCAGACCAAGAACTTGTATAGAAATGAAGACGCATGCAGCAGCATACAGATAAACACTTTTTCTAATACTCTACCTTCAGAAGCACCACCTCACACATGAGGAATATGTCTACTCGCTTCCACTAGAGAAGCTGAGGACCTCCCTCTTGAGGCACATCAAGCCCTTGCTATTGAAATTTCAAGCGGAGAGAGAGATGTTCCATTGAAGAAAGATTCTATGGGTCCTTGTCTGCAATCTTCCAAGTGTTAGCCTGACAACTCTCTAGAAGCAGGAAGCTGCGGATGGATTTCTCATGAGCAGGTGACAGAACATGCTAGAGGTTGCCATGATTTCTATGACCCTGTGGCTGAATACATGGAGGGTTTAGGCGAAGGAAATGATTGGTTGCATCTCTACCTTGAAGATCAGTTTTTTTATCATTTCCTTCTCCCATTATCTATTTCATTTCTATCCATCAAGCACCATAAAAGAACAAGAATATTAGGCAAGTTGCTTGATTGGCTTCATTGGAAGTCTGATTTCACTTAATCGTACTTGTGTACAAAGTTAGGTAGGGTAGGTAGAAGCAAATAAGCTCGGTAGTTATCGAGCATTTCCTTCATTACTATTTCAGTTTGTTTTCATTTTTAGTTAGCAGCACAGGTTTATAGTCACCAGCATGAGTTGCAAGAGTGGCACGAATTCGCTGAAGCAGTATCTTGGAGCAGGGTGGAGATGTCAAATAAATATTGAAGGCATCCCAATGGTTTCGACACTTGGTCTACGTGAGTTCTTTGCTACCTCATTGAAAGGATAGAATCCCTTGTGGAGCCAGTTGTTAACACTCTATTTTTAACAGTTGATCTAAGGGATTGACAGGAGTTTGATGAGGGTCCTAGTCCCTCGAATTTCTTCTGAGCACCCTTCAATGAGGAAACTAGTAGGCGTGCTATTAACATTGGGCAGGGTTCATAATCAAAGGCTGTGATTGATCGAAGGTGGATCAATGACTCCAAACCCTTTTGCACAAGCGAACATGAATGCTCGAGGCTTCCTTCCCAGATTGCAAAGTGTGTTAAAGATCGGAAGCTTTCGATGGCTGAGATGAGGCCTGGGGCAGATCTATGACCTCAATCAATTTCGTGATCCATACTTGTGTAGGTAAAACTGCAGTCTCAAATCACGAAAGAGCAGTAGAGGTCGCAAAGATCAACGGTCGTGATGAGTAAGGAGAGAAATCTATGGCTACAGTTGATTTCGCAATGCGAACTAGCATGGACAAATATCAAGGCTTCTCACTGCGAAAGATGGTGGGGCCCACTCGGATCAACGGCTACATGAAAGGTCAGTCCACATCAATGGTTGAGAACGTGCCATGATCCAGAGCTGCCCACGGTTTTCAGAGGAGAAAAGTTGGTGGCAGGATGAATGGAACGTGGATGATGGGCGTAAAAGATTCCTCTGATCAGACGGCTGAGAAGACTCTCATGGTACAGGTTTTCCATCCAGTGTGGAGATGACAGCAAAGGAGATGTTCACGCTTGCAGTCTGCATCCTTGTGGATTTGGCCGATTTCTTCGACGTTGTTTGTAGCACGCATACCAAGGGATCCATCCCTGTGGCAGAGTCATACTCCCTGAAGATAGGCAACTTTTGTGTGAGTTAGCCTCCCCGAGTAAGGAAAGCAACCGACGAATTTGCTACTCACATGGGGCAAAGCCAACGCAATGTGGGAGCATCCACTTCATGAAATTTGCAGCAGGGATCCATTGTACCAGATGGCGTCCACAAATTCTTCCCACAGCAAAAAATAAAGTGCCACAAATGATGAAACGAAGTGACTAGATCCCCATCAAGTGAAGGATCACTCTGCTCGCGCCTTCACATATGTTGGTGCCAAGTAAACTTGATGAGAGAGAGTGCATAAATGTTGAACATACAATCACAAAGCCTTACATATACTACTTTTAGTTCGACAGAAGTGAACTAACATATCTCCAGAACCCAAGTTCTACTTCTCCATGAATCTGGAAAGGCTTGATAAAGTTTGACGATGAAGATCTGGTTTGAGAAGCTTGTCTATCTGGGGGTGTTGATGGTTGGTGAGAAGGTTCCACACTCACTCGTCACCTTGGTATTTGCATGCCAATGGTGACACCAGCCATCGGGGCCTAAACATGATACCCGTGTCTCTAACGACGCGAGGCCTGGACACTCACTCCCCGTAAGTTTTTTTCCAGGAACCCTTGATATCATCACGTCCACCAAAGCCTCTACAGAGTGGGACAGTCGTCAACTGTTCCCTATATAAGCATTCATTCAGATGGGAGCGTCAAGGGTCTAAAGCCTTCATCATTCTGTTTGTGAACTTTCCGAGGGTGGTGGGGCTAGTGTAGATACGCTACTCCCTAGTGCCTGCGGGAGATCTCACCTTATTGGAGGTGAGAGGTACAAGAATGACAAGTCACCCCACAGGTGCATCTCAACCAGAAGCAATGCGGCACTTCTTCCAAAGCCCACGTATAACAATGTTACCAAGAGAGGAAGGAGGTGGAGGATGTGACTAGACCAGGGAATGAGGCCAACTACCTCGCCAGTGTGTGCCCATGCGGAAAGTTGCATTTGAACACGGTGCCATGCACACACTTCAAGAATAGAGGGAGGCATCATACTCATCATCCATCATGGCGGCTGAACACGTCAAGTTATTACTCGGGTCAGATACGGCCACTAGTGCCATAATGTCTGTTTATATTTGTAAAATGTGGCGATAGTCCACTCCCTGTATTGTTAACGCCTGATGGTGACTTGTAATAGATTTTAATTTGGTAGTCTTAGCAATAGGATTGTATAAAAATGCTCCCAATAGAGGGAGAAAGGAGTTAGTGAATTGGATTGGGAAACATTCCCGGGCTGAGGCTCCCCATTTGTAAAATTTGATACCTGTGTATGAATAAATTACAGAGGAAGAATTGTTTCTCATGGAAGACATTCATGTGTCATTGCTTTTCCCAATATGTATTTTACTTTACGTGTAATGTGTTTCCTGTTTCCATTCTAGTTTTTGGATTGCTTTCATGTCTGCAACTTAGTGTATAACAACTAGGAATTCATATTTGCTATGATCTTGCTGTTGTTCCAGGAATTTATCAATGGTTCATCTAAAGTTGCATGGAATTCATCTCGCTAGTGCTCCACGCGATGGACTATCCCTTCTTGTCCTCTAATCGCCCGCTAAATATCTCCTGATTGTAAGAGAATTTGTCATAAGTGTCATAAGGTGTCATAGAGTTGTCATAACATTCATAATTCTTACAGCTGATTTTACCACACATGGTTAATAACACTTTTATGGCCTTCCCATTCCCTCTACAGACTCTTTGGACCCCATGGACTATTTTGGTACCTTTGATGTTTCCAAGATCATCCCTAAAAACACCTATTATTTGTTGTACGCGACTTTTATTCCCTTTCTCGCGTATATACATGGATATTACCCTTAAACCCATGTATATCGGGATGTGTGCATAAGTCCAACTATTTTTGGAGTTTTCCTTGATGTGGATCCAAGTCACATGTCTCTTGGCCTTCCATATGCCTCGAGATCGCTCGCATTTGACCTTACATTACCCCATTGAAGCACTATATAAGGAACCCCTTGGATACATTGAAGGGGAGGAATTGAAGAGCAAGAAAACTATAGTCCATTGTGGTTGTAGCTTGCTTGTACTTGAGTCTACATCCCTTTGTCCCTTGGAGCACTTTGTGTTCTTCCCAAGCTTTCCTTTGCTTGTGAGATTTCTATCGATATATGGAGGATTGAGGTGGTGGAGGCCCAAGTGGAGGACTCAGTTTCTCTGGTTCGTAGATGTGCCGACAGAGGTTGTCACTTGTGTAATCTCTGATTTTATTGATAGAAATATATTTTCTTGTCCAATGATGTGCATTTAAATGAATATTGAATCCATGGATGCATTTAATTACTTATGCATTATTGATAATATATGCTAGAGTATGCCTAACACTATATTATATAGCATGCTTGCCTTGTTTACTGTTGTTGAGACTAAATTGCTAACGGAAGTGGGATTGGAAAAATCTCAACAGGGATCTTCTACAATCATCCGTAATAAGGTATGTTTCGAGATCCTTTACTGTTAGGTGTTGTATTTCTCTTGCATATTGGGAAGGGATTGATTTTTGTGGTTTCTATGTCTGTTGTGGTACACCCCAAGCCATAGGAAGTTTTCTTCATAACAGAATTGGAGACTCCGCAGGGGAAGTTCCTAGTTGTTTTTCTTTGGGGATTTTTGGAATTCAATGTGCTTGTATTGCTCTAATTTCCCTGTTTCTGTGTTGAGTCTGGGGGCATGATTTCCTAGTAGTGTCCTGTAGAATTAAATTTTGTCTCTGTTTGTCCATTTACCTTATTTTTCTATCTTTTCTTCCTGTACACAGGTTTTTCTTTCACAGTTGCGTGCACACATGGGTTTTCCTTTGGGAGAGAGAACCAGACATTCTGGGTGGATTAATTCTCACTTTGATTCACACTCCATGGGAAATCATGAGGATGAGATTCCAGAGATGTATTCTCCACCTCACGAGATTGGGGAGGAACATCCTACTAGCACATATGATCCTTTACATGAACAACCTTCACGATCTAGTTATGATCCCTCATTCATAGGTAGCTGGTATTGGTTTCTGGGCGATGAGACTCACTATGAACTCACAAGCACTAGTAATGTTATATATGACATACCTAAAATTCTTGAGCTCGAACCGGCATATCATGTCGAGTCAAAAATTTACCCTAGCACTACGTCTGGGGGCACTCCCACTCTTTTCCATGCGGAGAGGGTTGGGGGCACTAGTCACATTGCACCTTCCATCCTGGTGGTGGAGGCAGCTTCACATGCTCCTCCTAGGCCTAGTGTTAGTAATCCTATTCAAATACCAAGATCGAGACGAGTGAACATTGGGAACACCACTTACATTCCTTCACATGTCCCTTCATCCTTGAACCCCGTTCCTTCAAATACATTTTTAACACCGCTCATCCTCCCCCTAATTCACATGGGCCTTCAGGCCGGAATGTTACTACTAGCCATGTTGATTCTGTGACTGCTAACATGGTTGTATCTTAGAGCTGAGTACGTCATGTTGTGTCAACCGGTCATGTACCTGTTTCTGGATCATCTCATGTTCCACCTCGTGGAGCTCCCCATATACCAACCTATGGACCTTCTCATGGTACATCCCATGGAACACCTTATGGAGATTCTCATGGAGATTATTATGGACCGCATTATGGAAAAAACTACCAACCCTATGGGTACGGGTATCAACAACCCACTTACTCTTCTAATTATGGCTTTGTAGTGCCTCATAATCAAGGTACCCCACATCACAATGCTTCCATGCAACCCTACATGGGTCAAATGGGAGGAGGTTATTATGGCCAAGGCCATGGTATTTATAGCAACCAACCTTACATGAAACTAACTATCAGGGAGCATGGAATCAACCAGCTCAACCTAGGATCCCTTTACTTGTGACATTGAACTTACCTGACTTGTCGATATTGATGAATGATCATGTGTCTCATGACCTGGCATGGCCAGCAGTCCCTACCAAGCTTCCTTCAGACATTCCCAATTTCAAAGGTAAGGCTAGTGAAGATCCTGGTGAGCATGTCACCACTTTCCACCTTTGGTGCTCTTCCAATTCCTTACATGACTATTCCATTTGTTTGAGGCTATTTCAATGCACCCTAACGGGTCTTGCGGTGAAATTGTATATAGAGTTACTAGGGGGCATTATGCTACATTTGATAATATTTCTTTGACTTTCCTTAATAATTTCCAGGTACCCGTACGTTACGATGTCGGTACCGAACTCTTGTCAACCTTTTGACAAGATAAAACCACACACATTTCATATCACATTCAAGAGTGGTGTAGATAGAAATGGTTAATCAAAGCTTTTATACCACCAGAGTTTCTTCTTGAGTGGTTCCTCAAATCATTGTTTCCTTACATCATGAAGGATGTTTCTACATACGAAGTTCAAAACAAGGAACAAGCTATTTTTAGGGCACAAGAGTTGGATTTGATCTATCCTCAATCTAGACTTTTGTATGAGATTATACCTAACGCTACTAGATCCAATTTTGACCCCAAGGTCAAGCCTGGGCCACATGCCGATGGTATTGTGGGCTCTACAAGTACCAAACCTGTGGACCTAGTTGTGAAACAAGTGAGCCAATTGTCAATTAACCAGTCTGCGTCAAAACAATCTACGGCTTCATCTCAACCTACCCATCGATGAATGTACTTTTTGTGCAATCATCGAACCTAAAAGGCAACCAGCAGACTTGAAGGAATAAGAAAAAATGGAAAAATAATTGTAAGGGTGGGAACAAGAAAAAAAATCATAATAATAATGACAAGAACACTAATGCTGGGGGGGACAAGCAGTCTAAATGTAAGGTGAAATTTCCTTGCAAGTTATGTAAGGACGACCATCTCACTCACTTGTGCCCTCATATGGAAGATGCCTCGAGGTTCATAGAAAAGGGCCTAGTTGTGTTAACTAATCCTTTACACAACAATCAAAATATGAACTCGAGGACCATTGATCCTGGTTGTGCATTGGGAGGAAATCAAAATCCTCCATAAGCCAACAGTGGTCACGGTTGCATCAACATGGTGTGTACTGCTAAGGTTGTGAATCATGTGAAATATTATGGTTCATCACAACCATACCTTGGGAAAGAAACTTCCCCACCCGAGAGCCCTTTATGAATCGAAAAACCTATGGATAAACCTGAAGCTCCACCTCACATTCCTAAGGGAGTATTAAAGTGTTCAGGGCACAATCCTAATGCCCGAGCCACCCAGAACTATTTAGTTGTCGAGGATTTGGGTCAGACTCCTTATGCGATGTCTGCGTTATAAGTGCTTTAGATTTGTCCTCCGTAGAGGAAAGCCTTGTTGTATGCTCTTGGAATTAGTGACGATAACTCTTCTACCATGATCAAATTTGAAACCATGGGACTATAGCCTTGCTTTCCTTACTACGTGTCTCTTTTGATTCACGTAGAGTGTCTTAACAACACCGTCAAGCGTACTATCATTAATGAAGGTGCTGCTGCTTCCGTGATGTCTTTGTCGTGTTGGAAGGGTTTGGGTTCTCCCACATTGTCTCAATCTGCCACTATGTTGACAGCTTTCGATGGTAGATCATTTCGGCCACATGGGATTCTTCCTTCTCTAGAGGTCCAATTGGGAGGGAAGACAGTCGCGATCGAGGTCAAGGTGGTTGATGCACCCCTTGACTACAGTATTTTATTGGGTAGGAATTGTATGTATAGTATGCAAGTTGTAGCTTCTTCCGTCTTTCGAGTCATATGCTTTTCATTTAATGGGAATATTGTTATGATTGATCAAAAGTCATTCCATAATCCGAGTGTCAATGCATCATCGGGAGCTTCTATCTTGATTATCGATCATTCTTAGTCGGCAACTGAGAGTGTGGGTGTAGGTATGTATCCTTCTCTTATGGGAACTTTTAGTTGTCCTGTGCCTGTTCTTATGATTGGGTCTAGTTTTGATGGGGCTTCATCCTCGTTGAATTCGGTGTCTTTTTGCACTACCCATATGGAATATCCTTGGATTCTTCCTTCACCGAGTACTTCGAGTGTGCCCATTAAGACAGACATGTCATTGCCTGCAACAATAGTGGCGTATCAAGCAAATCTTGATCAGGTTGCAGAGCCTAGTCCTTCCTCTTCGTGGACAGAAGAGGAGGACCCGTATGTGCTTCCTACATGGGCAGTAGAGTCATCTCACTCACATGATTTTCTCGATGATGTTTTTCCATCGGATGAAGCTATTCTTGAGGCCATGTCTGGGGTTGAGCAACCTTGGGAAGAGTTGCATCATTGATCATATTTTCTTCCTAAGCTCGATCGTATGGAGTGTGATGACTTTAGGGAGATTCTTAGTGAGAAGATTGGTATCCTTGTGGTTCCATTAAGCTCTCCTGGTTAGATGGCTAATGGAAACATGGCTAATTTATCACCAACCATTCCTATCAATATTTCTCGTGATCCTAGCAAGGTTGAGAATGTCTACATTGGGGCGGGTTGTTCCCCCAATGAGATCAAGGAGTATACCGAGTTGTTTAAAGAGTTTTGCGACATTTTCATTTGTTCATACGAAGAAATGTTGGGTATAGACCCTCGTATTGTCGAACATGAGATCAAAACGTATCCAGATGCATAACCAGTTCAAAAACATTTGCGTCCAGTGAATCCTAGAAAATCACATTCCATTAAGGCTTAGATAGAGAAACTATTGAAAGCTGGTTTTATCTATCCCGTTCCCTTGATGGAGAGCATTTCAAATCATGTTCCGGTGGATAAGATGTAGGGAGCGATCTGTATATGCACTGATTTCCATGACTTGAATCGTTCCTATCTTAAGGATAATTTCCCCATGCCATTTATTGATCATATTTTGGGTGAGTGTGCAGGAAGTGAGGTATTTTCCTTTATGGGCGGTTTTTGCGGATATAATCATATTCAGATCAAACCTGAGGATCAACATAAGATTGAATTTATTTGTCCTTGGGGTACTTTTGCATATCTAAAGATTCCCTTCAGCCTTAAAAACACTAGAGCCACATTTCAGTGGGCCATAACCTTAATATTTCACGATCTTAAAAAGATTATCGAATTATATTTGGATGATCTCGGTGTTCACTCTCATTTGAGAGTGCATCATCCAAATCATTTGAGATTATTGTTCGAAAGATGTTGCCATTACCATGTTCATTTGAATCCTCACAAGTGCATCTTTTGCGTGACTATTGGTCGTTTACTAGGATTCATCGTATCCAAGGGGGGTATAAGAGTCCATCCCTTAAAGGTTGAGGCAATACTTCAATTGTCTCCCCCATGCAATATTAGACACATTTAGTGTTTGGAAGGCATGGCGAACTTCTTGCGGAGATTTGTGGTTAATTTTTCCAACATGACTAAAGGATTTATGCATCTTTTGAAGAAGGAAACCCCTTTTTACTGGGATGAGCAAGCCCAAGAGTCCTTTGATGCTCTTAAGAGAGCCTTAGCAATAGCCCTCATGGTTAGTCCACCCGACTATAGCCATGATTTCTTGATTTTTGTGGCTACGTCTATGGAGATGGTTGGTATGGTTTTGGTTCAAGAGGATTAGGAGCTCCATGACCATGTCATATATTATTTGAGCCGAAACCTTATAGATGTGGAACTTCGCTATTCCCATGTGGAGAGGCTTGCCTTAGCCATCGTTCATGCAGTTTAGTGTTTGAGACATTACATTCTCCTTTGCCAAACCTTGGCCGTAGCTCATATCAATCCATTTCAGTTCATTTTCACTAGAAGGATGATTGGGGGAAAATACAATAAATGGATTGTCATTTTGCAAGAGTTTGATCTCGAGTTCTTTTCAGCGAAATCGAAGAAATTGTTGTTCTTTGCAGAGCTTATATCTGATTTTCCAAGTTTGGAGGTGGAGGATATTTATGAGGATACTTTTGTCGATGAGCATATTTTCCTTATCTCAACTTTGGACCCTTGGTATAGGGATATCATCATATATTTGCAAACATTGAAGGTCCCTACTCACCTTTCACGGGATGAACGATGATGATTACGTCATGTAGCTAAGAACTACCTTACAGTGGATAACACTTTGTACCACTGTGGGGTAGATTCCATTTTGTGTCGTTGTTTAACCCATGATGAGGCTTAGGTTGTGCTGAATGATTGCCATGGAGGGGCGTGTGGTGGTAATTTATCTAGGCTTTCCACAACCCAAAAAATCTTGAGAGTAGGCTATTTTTTTCCGTCCATCTTCACATATTGCGTTAATGCGATCAAGAAGTGCCACCCTTGCCAGGTGTTTGCACACAATATGCGCTCACATCTAGCCTTGTTACATCCTATTGTCACCACTGGTCCCTTCACCAAGTGGGGGATTGATTTTATGGATTGCAACCCAACTTCGGTTGGGGGGCATCATCACATTATTATGGCTATCGATTACTTCACAAACGGGGCAGAGGCTATGCCCACAGTTAAATCCGACGGTGATACAGCCGCACATTTCATTTTCAACTAGATTATCACCCAGTTTGGCATTTCGAAAGAGCTTGTCACTAACCATGGTAGGCACTTTCAGAATAAAATGACAGAAGAGTTGGATTCCAAGTTAGGGTATAAGAAAGAGAATTGCTCTTCTTATTACCCTCAGGCAAATGGACAGGTTGAAGCAGTGAACAAGTCACTTAAGTCTATTCTCCAACGAACCATCACACAAAGCAAGAATAATTGTAATATTATGTTGTATCCTTCTTTGTGGCCTATAGATCCATGGTTAAGACTGCCACTGGCTTCTCTCCATATTAGCTTATACATGGGGTGGAGTTAGTTTTGCCGGTTGAATGTGAAATCCCTTCTTTGAAGCTAGATATAGAGCTTTTACCTGACACTTCCACATTGGAAGAGAGTTTGGTCCACTTAGAGCAGCTTGATGAGAAGCGTCGAGATGCCTTAGTGGCTCTAGAGGTTAACAAGCGTCGCGTCAAGGTCCAATATGATAAGTCTGCCCATCCAAGGAGGTTTAATGAAGGTGACTTGGTCCTTTTGTGGGTTCAAGCCAAGGAACCCTTGGGGGAAGGGAAATTTAATCCCATGTGGCATGGTCCTTAGGTGGTTAAACGAGTCTTAGAGAAAGGTGCCTATGAGCTGGTTGGTTATGAAGGGACAACCTTAGTGGAGCCTAGAAATGGGCTCTATCTCAAAAAATACTATGCATGATCTTCAGCCATGGCTGATTTTTGTATATTATTGTACAGTTTTTCATTGCATAGTTAGTTTTTCTTATGGTGATCAGGTTTGTTGATTAGATTTTGTTTCTTATGGAAAATGTCGATGGAGTCTTTCTTTTACATAGGATTCGCTAATGGTGCTAGCCACCACAATCAAAACTCAGCTTCGGCTGCTTGGATGATCTATACTCCTACGGGTCAAGTATTGTCTTTAGGAGGCGTATGTTTACGACCCTCTTCAAACAATGTTGCTGAATATAATGCCGTCATTGAGTTATTGTGTGATGTCATTTCACATGGTGTTCATTCTCTTGAGGTACGTCTTGATTTGCAGTTAGTGGTTTCACAGCTTAATGGCTTATATCGCATTAGGGATATGACATTATTACAAAGATTATTACGTGTTAGCTTTCTAGAATGGAAATTTGAGATTATAACATACATTCATGTTCCAAGACTTTTTAATCAAGTTGTTGAATCATATGCTAACTATGTGTTATATTGGCATTTGTTTCATAGACCATAAGCACATCACAAACACACATTTTAGACACATATAAATAAAATAAAATCGATCATCATAAAAAAAAATCATTAACATCCAAAAAGTGACGTCATAATACATAAGTTTCATTACAAAATTGGGGCTTCCGAGCCACCAAGACATAATACACGGTCATACAAAAATGAATACACTCAAGTATTTAAGCTTGCGGTGGAGGGGGGTTTTGATCATGATAGAGCACTACGGCTCTAGCTAGTCGTCGAAATTGTTGAACCCATGCTCGTGGTACACCAACCACCTGGTGCTGTATGGCATCAGGAAAGTCCTCAACTTGCGCCATGGGTACCCTATGTGTCAAACAAACAAAGTCCGTGTGCATGATTTGGAGCATCTGCACCTATGATATCATCTCCTCTTCCCTTCTGTCAATGACGAGGGAAGCCTTCTGGCTGTCGTGGTCCTACATCTGCATATACATGAATGATTGTGACTATGTGTCGTCACACCAAAAATATGTCTTTTGAGTCAATATATCAAAAAGCACAAAAAAATTAAATAATTCAAAACTTAAAAAGTGGGTTTGGGATTCTTTACCTATGTCACCATAAGTTTCTCCTGGTGGTAGCGGCATATCTGGGTCTTCATGGAAGTCTATCCTTTCATAGGGGTAGTCATCTATGGTGATGATCTGTCTCCGCCACCATGGAAAGAAATATATTGGGTAGGAGTTAGCCACCCTACCTCCACCTAGTCTATGCATGACATTCGCCCAGCGTCGCTGGGCTAGATCCCAAACTCCATGTGGAGCAATGTCTACCCTAGGGCTTAGCCCTGGAACTCACTCAAAGAAAAATGTGCTCAGTATACCGTTAAACCCAAAGTTTCGCACCCTACCCATCTTGCAATCACTGAGCTATTGTTTCATGTTACTCAATATTGTAGTACTCCAGTCATACACTATAGGTTGCATGTACTCTACCACATAGAACATCATTGGCCATGAGGTCTGGTGGAGTGAAGCCAACCTTACAATATTTCCTAGTGCCAAAAGTATGGCCTTTAGCCCCAGAATCTGAATAGAGTTTGTCAAGGTTTGACTCCCAACCTTTTTCATCTCCAAAAAGTAGTACACAGCTATGTACTCATTTATGGTCATCCCACATCATGGCCCATGAGATCGGAGGTTCACCATCTCTCCTCATCGGGACAAACTAGTGATAAAATATATGTCCTCAACCTCAATGCTGAGCGACATCCCGTCTATCTGAAATGTCTCATATTCTGGATCCCAATAGTCCACCAGTAGCTAGAGTAGTCTTGGTTTGGACCTCAGGTTACCAAGACACCAAAACTTGTACAAGCCACATTCCAGTAATGCTTGTTGGGCCATCAGATCACCTTGCACAGCTTCCTCAACATCACCATGCTCTCTTTCTCTCCACTCTAGCACCATCCTGCACAAAAACCCAAGTTTTTCTATCAGTCTTTTCCCTTTAAAACCATATTTATGGCTCTATACGTGACTGTTCTCAAAACAACCACATATGTATGTGGCTTTTGGTGCATTTTCCACGTATAGCGAGCCCTATACGTGGAAAAATGCTCAATTTCCACGTGGGATGAAATGTACAAGTTTAGATGTCTCAAAAAATAAAATAGACCATGAAATTTCAAAAAAATTGCATGAAAATGAAAGAGATGAGCATGAGAATCTACCTAGATCAAACGGGAAGAGATTCTGCTGGACGATGCTCACGGAATTCACTTCTGAAGTTCTGAGCTCAAATGCACTATGTTGGGTAAAAATTTCAAATGGTATGAAAAATTTTAAATTTTTCACTATTTATAGAAATTTTTTGAAATTTTTACTCACTTTCTATAGTTTTTTACCATTATGGACCATTTGAATTAATTTGATGTTGTAGGAATCCATTTTGAGTGTGGTTTGACCGTGGATTTGATCCATTCGTGCCTACTATAGTTATTATGTCTAAACTAGGATATAGGTTAGGTTTCACATCTGTTTGCACTTTTCATAACCTTATGACCGTTTCATTTTAACCTTAAGTACGAACCCATTCCATCTTATCACGAAGCCTTCTTGTTGCTTTTAGAAGTGACAGGTTGCGAATGGTAGAGCTTTACCATACATGGGTACCCTAGTTAGATCCTGTTTTGGATTTAGTGCCCATGCCGACATTTCTCCTTTAGGGTGTGGGAGTCCTTTGCATAGTACTGCCATGACTTTGAGCAAGAGCTTCATCTTCCTCTTGACCTTTATGCTGACCATTTCTCCAAAACTCCCTTGTATATGTCAAGTTGTAATTCCAGTATCATGAGTTTTTCATGCCTTATTGAGCCTTATGCCATCTTTCTTGACTTTTATTATCAGCCATATAGCCCAGGCTTGTCTCATGTCTAGCCAAGCAGAGCCTTTTCATATATCTTTTGCAGCTTGATTCCCCATTTTTTACCGGGATGGGACTTTCCCCCGAGTGTCGTTATCCTGCACATGTTTCCTTGCATTGAGCATAGGTATGTTCCGCTGCTTGGAACTAGTTTGTTTGCCCCATGTCACTCGTCTCCTCCTAGACTTGTAACTATAAAGCACTTTTATTCTTTTTCAAGCTTTTCATATTATCTGAAAAGGTCCAAAAAAAACCAAAAAACCAAAAATCTATACAGGAAAAGATGTTATCTTTTGGAAGCAGTTGAGTCATGTCGCCTTCGAATAGAGCACTGTATATCACATCCGTTGGTTGGGTTAGTAGTTTGACTTTAGGAGCTGTACTCATTTTTCTGATTTTATCTCCACCATCTAGTTAAGTTTCCAATCCATATGGAGCCTCTGTTGATGCCTCCTTTGTCGCAGAGATGTCCCAATATTGTATATCAAGTCTATGCTACCTCCATTCAATCACCATTCGCCTTTATGCTCTTGTTTGAAGGAAGTTGAAACTTGAGTCGGCCATTCCTTAGTTTTCTTGGCTTTGCATGTCGGCCATTCTCGGTACTATTACTGGTTCGTGCACATCTTGTTCATGTCCTTCCACATTATACAGCGTTGTTGCATACCTCATGTTGGTTGATGGGGGATGCCTTAATTCCCTCCTTCCAGTGGATTCCATCCCATCGACTTCATATCATTTATTCTGGGATAGGAGTCTAGAGTCATTTGAGTGCCTTGAGACTTACAGTCATCAATGGTAGGTTCTCTCGCCATCGACAGTTTTGGGAATACATCAATGTCCCCTGATCGATGGATTCTTCCAAGTATTTGACCTCAACACATTTATTCGCACTTGTTATATTTCACTCTAGTACCTTGATTCCCATTTTCATTATCAATGGGTGATCTTGCGTCTATTAAAGGTATACATCAATGACCGGTAATCAGACAATGGACTACTATGTTTGACCTCGACACCTCTATTCACATAGTAGGACATGTAATCGTAGCGGTGTGTGTAGAATACTTTCCAAATTGGTGGCATTTCATATAGGCTACCTCCTTGATCATGCCAATGTTCATGATATTTCAGCTCTCATTACTTGATTCCAGTGTATGTCAAATATCTTTAGCCATTATGGAGATCTTGATCCATTGTATATCTTCATCTTTCATGGAGATCTTGATCCTTTGTATATCTTCATCATGGAGATTCTGATCTATTATATATTGTACGTGGCGATGACCACACATGTCACATTTTTTATATCATGCCTATTCATGGACATTGTACTCTTATGTATCCGGGACTGCTATATGTATTTGCAAACATATGTAGAGATTTATTATTGTAATATATTGTTGGATGGTTAGTTCTTCCACCTGTTTCTTCATCACTCCACTTTTGGGATGGATTTACAATGTATTTCGGACATCATGTTACCCCTCTGAACTCACACATTAGGGGGCATCTGTTACAGCTAATTTTACCACACATGGTTGATCACACTTTTATGGCCTTCCATGTCCCTCTACAAACTCTTTGGACCCCATGTACTATTTTTGTACCTTTGATGTTTCCAAGATCATCCCTAAAAACACCTATTATTTATTGTGCATGAATTTTAATCCCTTTCTTGCATATATACGTGGATATTACTCTTAAACCCATGTACATCGGGATGTGTGCATAAGTCCAAATATTTTTGGAGTTTTCCTTGATGTGGATCCCATTCACTTGTCTCTTGGCCTTCCATATGCCTTGATATCACTTGGATTTGACCTTACATTACCCCATTGAAGCACTATATAAGGAACCCCTTGGATACATTGAAGTGAAGGAATTGTAGAGCAAGAAAACTATAGTCCATTGTTTTCGAAGCTTGCTTGTACTTGCGTCTGCATCCCTTTGTCCCTTAGAGCACTTTGTGTTCTTCCCAAAATTTCCTTTGCTTGTGAGCTTGCTATCGAGAGATGAAGGATTGAGGTGGTGGAGGCCCAAGTGGAGGACTGAGTTTCTCCGATTCCTAGACGTGCCAACAGAGGTTGTCACTTGTGTAATCTCTAATTTTATTAATAGAAATATCTTTTCATGTCCAATGATGTGCATTTAAATGAATATTGAATCCATGGATACGTTTAATTGCTTATGCATTATTGATAATATATGCTAGAGTAGGCCTAACACTATATTATATAGCATGCTTTCCTTCTTTACTGTTGTTGAGAGTAAATTTCTAACGCAAGAGGGATTGGAAAAAGCTCAACGGGGATCTACTAGAATCGTCCAGAATAAGGTATATTTCGAGATCATTTAGTGTTAGATGTTGTAATTCTCTTGCATATTGGGAAGGGATTGATTTTTGTTGTTTCTCTGTCTGTTTTGGTACACCCCAATCCATAGGAATTTTTCTCCGTGTTAGAATAATCAACCCATAGTTATCTACCTTAGACATTAATTAATTCATTTTTGTCTTATTGACCTAGTTTCCTATATTCCACTCTATGCTAGTTGTCTTCTACATGTCATAGAAGTCAACACTTGCTAAAAATAAGTCATGGAGTGCTTGGGAAACCTCCTGGAAACAATATTTAGCATGTCTGCTTTATTCCAGATCCTCCAAAGCGCATATCTACTTTTTCTGCAAAGCTGCCTGTTTTATTGAGAAATAAGGCAAAAGGGAAAGCAAGACTAGGTGTAGTTGACTTGTTTTTTTCCCACATCATCCTCCATCCTTTTCTCCTAATAAAATAATGTATGAGTTGTATTTCCATCCCTTATTATCTTGCCTACTTAACTTTTCCAATTCGTGAGCCTTTAAGTGGATTTGGAAACTGCTTTATGCACCTATGGGGGATTTGACTAGATTTAGTAAGCCTACTTTTTGACTATTTCAAATGGAATCCTTATGCATTCGAATATCTCATGTAATTATATATTTCAGAAACCTATGACTTCGTAAGGTTGGCTATTGTACACTTATTCAATACAGATTAGTGTTATGCTCCAATTTAAGTCTCCTTTGTTGGTAATTTTGCATGTTTGATTAGCAATTTTGTGAGTTTAATTGTTCTATCACTTGGGTTCAATTTCCACATGGTATCAGATCGTTTGTGGATCAATTTCTCTCCTTCCATATTGCTATTGCAGGTTCAACATCTTGACTGGGAGCATATTCTGCTAACTGAAGGGCACAGTTTCTGAGCAATGGATCAATCTCAAAAGATCATCTTGACTCCATTTAATTTCTTTAAATGGAAAGCTGAGATGAAAATACTGTTGAGAGATAAATGTCTCTATAGGGTGACTATGGCAACTGAGGCAGATCCCAATGCAGGTGTAGAGAAAATTAAATGGCACAACAAGAGGGATGAGGCCTATGGTCTTTTCTGTCTGAGCATTCCAAGAGAAAGGCTTTGTAGCCCCAAATCCAAGAGTGCCAGTTTGTTGGGTATTCTGAAGATTCAAAAGGGTACAAGCTGATAAAATTGAGCACTAATAAATCCTTTATTGAAAGAAGTGTTCAGTACCAAGAAGAGCCTTTAGTAGCAGTTGAAGTTGGAGAGTCTTCTTCACCACCAGAACCATTGAATGTGAGTGGAGAGACAAATGAGGTTGCTGATTCTGATATGTCTGATAATGATTATTTAATTGCAGGTATTGATAGTCATACAAGACCAAAATGGGTGGAAAATACCATTCCTGTGGCTGGGGAACTAGCTGGAAATCCTAGTGACCCTAGGAGGACTAGATCTCAGTTTGAGAGTGCCCTGTGTATGAAAGACCCTTTGTTTGCAGAGAAGTGCTATCTGATGGTTGAATCAGACCCACAGACATATGAAGATGTATCACATGATCCAAGATGGAAAATAGCCATGAAAGAAGAATTCAGCTCGCTCCAGAAGAACAACACTTGGGAACTGATTGATCTTCCCCCAGGGAGGAAGCTAGTTCAATGTAAGTGGGTTTTCAATACTAAGTTTGTTGCTGATGGTTCACCTTTGAAATATAATGCAATATTGGTAGCCAAGGGCTACTCACAGGTACATGGTATTGACTACAATGAAACCTTTGTGCCAGTGGCAAAGATGGACTCCATAAGGCTGGCTTTAGCCATTGCAGCTTCGAAGCAATGGGAGATACATCACATGGATGTGAAGTGTGCTTTCCTAAATGGATATATCACTGAATATATTTACATATATCAACCTCAATGGTTTGTTTCTAATCCATCTTTTGTGTGTAGGTTAAAGTAATCATTGTATGGGCTCAAGCAAGCCCCCAAGGCTTGGTATGCCAAGATTGATGGATTTCTGCTATCATTGAGTTTTGTTCAATGCAAGTATGATCCTAATGTTTATTTGAAGCTGATTCATGGTTATTTGATGATTATTGTCTTGTATTTTGATGACCTTCTTATTATAGGAAGTTCAAAGAAAGAGATTGGCTCCTTGAAGGACGCAATGAACCATGCATTTTCTATGACTGATTTGGGATTGTTGAGCCAATTCTTGGGTCTCGAAATTGCTCAAACCCAACATGGAATAAAAGTAAATCAGTCCAAGTATGCCTTAGATTTTCTGAACAAGTTCAACATGAAATATTGCAAGCCAAGCAAGACTCCCTTCCTTTCAGGAGTTAAACTTGAAGAAGCAGGTTCTTCTCTTATGGTATATAATACACTGTATAGGCAGTTGATTGGGTGTTTGCTTTACCTTACACACACTCAACCTGATATTTATTATGCAGTTAGTGTGGCTTCAAGATACATGGATCAGCCTCATGAGCTCCATTGGAGAGCAGCCAAAAGGATCCTTAACTTTGTTCAAGTAACAAGAACTCATGGGATCTTCTACAAAGCTAAATCTGATCTTGATTTGATTGGGTTTACTGACAATGATTGGGAAGGTGACAACACATATCAAAATTCAACATCAAGATATGTGTTCAAGCTTGTATAAATACCAATCAGTTGGTCAAGCAAGAAGCAGAGTGCCATAGCACTCTCATCTACAGAAGCAGAGTACAGAGGAGTTGTAACTGCAGCAACTCAATGTTTATGGTTGGAGGGAATACTTGGTGACTGTGGCTTCAAATCAGAGTTTTAAACTATTATCTATTGTTATAATCAGAGTACCATTTGAATCTACAATGATCCAGTTCAGATATAGAGAACCAAACACATTGAGATACATATGCACTACATCAGTCAGCTTGTGTATGACGGCATGATTCACCTACTTTTCTGTGCATCTTCAGAACAAGTAGCAGACATCTTCACCAAAGTTTTTTGTGAGAAGACATTCAGCAATCTCAAATCACTGTTGGGGATTGCTGATCATGCTGTGAAGAATGATTGATGAAAATATTTTCAAATTTTGTTTTACTGTCCATGTTTAAGGGAGGATTTTCCCATTGGTTTTTTGCCTCTTTCCCTGGTTAAATGGACATGCCATATGTAAAGGGTGACTAAGCCTTATTGATAGACCCTATAGTTTTCTGATATTTACTCATAAAGTCAGGCTTAAGGTGGGGTGTTAGAATAATCAACCCATAGTTACCTACCTTAGACATTAATTAATTCATTTTTGTCTTATTTACTTAGTTTCCTATATTCCACTCTATGCTAGTTGTATTCTACATGTCATAGAAGTCGACACTTGCTAAAACTAAGTCATGGAGTTCTTGGGAAACCTCCTAGAAACCATATTTAGCATGTCTTGTTTATTCCAGATCCTCCAAAGTGCATATCTACTTTTTTTGCAAAGCTGCCTGTTTTATTGAGAAATAAGGAAAAAGGGAAAGCAAGACTAGGTGTTGACTTGTTTTTTTCCCACATCATCCTCCATCATTTTCTCCTAATAAAAGAATTTATGAGTTTTCTTTTCGTCCTTTATTAGCTTGCCTACATTACTTTTCCAATTCATGAGCCTCTAAGTGGATTTGGAATCAGATTTATGCACCTATGGGGGATTTGACTAGATTTAGTAAGCCTACTTTTTGAATATTTCAAATGGAATCCTTATGCATTCGAATCTCTCATGTAATTATATATTGCAGAAGCCTATGACTTCATAAGGTTGTCTATTGTACACTTAATCGATACAGATTAGTGTTATGCTCCAATTTCAGTCTCCTTTGTTGGTAATTTTGCATGTTTGATTAGCAAT
This sequence comes from Pseudotsuga menziesii, assembly GCA_001517045.1. Lineage (NCBI taxonomy): Eukaryota > Viridiplantae > Streptophyta > Pinopsida > Pinales > Pinaceae > Pseudotsuga > Pseudotsuga menziesii. Next base: position 220,142 of record LPNX011213903.1, on the reverse strand, counting down.
TTTGTGATTTTAATTGTTCTATCACTTGGGTTCAATTTCCACACTCCGTAACAATAATAACTCTCATAGTTGTCATAAAATATTGTAATTTCCTAGATTTATCCTATGACTCTTCATCCACCAGCTTGGAAGTAACTCCTTCCTCCAAATTTGAATTTGAGGATGATGCCATGTGTAAATGAGGAATATTCCCTCATGTGTACCCCACACATCCACTTATGCAATGCATGGCCAAATAGGACCCATTGCCACTTCATTTTGGGGAAGTTAATATTTATTTCATCATTTATCGACCCATTTTCCATCTTCCACAAACATGAGTTTGAATTTACATGTGAAACTATACGTCTTGGGGTTAAATATCAATAGTTTGATTTTTCCACATAACTCTTAGGAATTGGAGAGGCCAACTTAACTATTTATTTGAAAATTATTTAATTAGGGACATGACAGTCCACCCTACCTAGTATTTCTTTTCCTCGAGCAATTTCAAACATGGATTTTAAAGAACCTTCTTTCCTTCCAAAACTTTGCTTCTAACCTTAACTGCGATTTGAGTAGTGGCACTTATGTACTACAATTGTGTGTTTCCAAAAGTAAAGATATGTGGATATTTTCATATTGATATCATGTGACATCACCCTGAACACCAAAAGGATTAATCAAATCTATCAAAAACAATTGCACGAATACTCTTTACCTCCTTCGTATTTGGAAACATTTTCTAAATTTTCAACGCTTTCTTTCTCACTATGTAATTCTTTGAAGTTTCAACTTAGTTGCCAAAATTTGAGTTTTCAAGTTTCCCAGAAAGTTTCAAAAAGGAACCAACATGCTTGCTACTACACTACTATGATTACAATCACCTTCTTAAGTGGTGACTCAATCTCCCATATTGCTTGTTTCCCCCAAAATTGAAACCTATGATACCAAAAACAAAAACAAAATGATCCCAGGGTCCCATTGCTTGTATTGCACTCCAAAAAATAGGAATGCTCTCCAACCCACACCATTAGGAAAGAGAATTCATGGATCCCACTACCTTGCATGTATCCTTCCAAACATCATGATCAACAAGAAGAGTACATCATCAAGAGGGATAGAAAATTCATAATACACTAGTGGAAGTTTATCACTCCCACCGCAAAACAAACGTTTTGTGCAACTCTCCCAAAAAGATTGAAACTATGGAATGTAAATCCAAATTAAATTGAGTCTCTTCAACAAGGCATGAAAGTGCACATCATTAATACTCGTGCTCAAATGACATAAGAAGGCATCATCAAAGAAATATGGATTCCCATGCAACTGCTTACAAAAGAAAAATGGTGTGTTCATGAGGTCTCTACAAATGCAAGCAATAATTTCACCCTCGTGGGTGTTGAAATCCAATGATGTGTCTACTCACCCAATCAATGGATGAATAAACACTCCAACTGAACGGTCCAATAAGAAATATTGAGGCTCCCCTAAGTTCACAACTCCAATGGCTCAACTCTCTGCCATTGATTCCACTCAAATGGTTCAAGTGGATGAGAGAGGAATTAAATGATTCAAGTGAATCCCTCTATTTAATATGTAAGGGAGTTGGTGCTTTAATAAATTCATCAAAAACAAATGTGGGAGCCTCCTTCTCCTTGGGTGGCACCAACAAAAAGAAACCTGACACTTGATTTTCATCCCTAATTGATGTGGTCGAAAAAGAAGTATGGAGTGAACAATTCTGAACCAACCTTACCTCTTTGCAACTCTTACCCATAAAAATTTTGAATGCATATTCTCCATCATTGGATGAGTACATAGAGAATGTGTTAGAATGCAGAATGGAAAATTATTTAGTACACATTTGGCCATCCATTTCAAACTGAATTATGAGATGTCTCTGAAGACACAATAGTAGATAGAATACATGTACAAGGTCCCATACTCATCAACAATTGGTGGCTTGTGTATGCGATACTGTGCACATGTAGTGGGATTTGTAAGAAGGTATATGAACAATCTAGGTAAAGATCATTGGGAGGCGGTAAAGTGGATTCTCAGGTATGTGAAAGGTACTACTACTCATGCATTATGTTTTGGAGGTTCAAACATTGTTCTAAAATGATATGTTGATTCAGATATGGTAGGTGATAAATATAACATGAGGAGAACCACATGGTATGTTTTTACTGTAGGTGGAATATCAATAAGTTGGATTCTGAAACTGCAAAATATTGTTTCACTTTTAACAATGGAAGTAGAGTATGTTGTTGTTATAGAGGCTAATAAATAGATTATTTGGCTACAAACCTTTATGGAGGAATTGGGGAAGAAGCAAGAGAATAGTAGGTTGTATAATGAAAGCCAAAGTTCCATTAATATTGGAAAGAACCCAACCTTAAATTCTAATACTAAACATATACAACTAAGACCTACCATTATATGATCGGTTTTGGGAGATGGAAAGTTAAAGTTAGAAAACATATACAATGGCTAAAATCCTATAGAAATGTTAACGAAGGAAGAAACAGAGTACCTACTCAGTTTTTAGTTGGCCTTCAAGCATGATGGTGAAGAATATAACCTTTCCATGTCTAAAGTTGGAGCATAGTCTAGTGGGTGAAGTAGTGGTGGAGTTTCTATGATCAGTCTCCAAGTGGGAGATTATTGGTTGTGGAGCATGATTTTCATCTTGATTCAAAGGTCTTGTTTCATCGATGTATGGATCCCAGTTAATAACGATTTGGGTGGCTTGGGGGTGGGGGGGAGTTAGGAATATTTCCCCCCACTATTGTATCTAGTGGAGGGATCAACAACCTTTTGGAGCCACCCCCCAACTTGCAAAAGGGGTTCAGGAATAACACCCATGAAGAGAATTTTTTGGAAAAATTGCCTTATCAAAAATTGTAATTTCATAGTCAATCTAGACCATTGATCATTAGGTACAAGATCATACAATATGAGTTATGTTGGTGTTTTTTTCCCTGGAAGGAAACACTCTTTTTAAGAGGGAAATTTGTTATGTCTGTGTAGAGAGTGTGTGCAAGGGAGACTATGAAGAGAGTGAAGAGGAGGTTGTAGCAGATATTTTGTAAGTTTTATCTTGTCATTTGTTGAATGAAATTAAAAAAAAAAATGAATGGTTGTTTATTCGTGGATGTAGCCCATAATGTGTGAACCATGTATATTGGCATCTCTCTTGTACTATGCTTTTCTATATTTGATTCCACATTCACTTTTATTTTTATTTCTATGTAATCAAATTTCTAATAGTGGATCATTTTCCAAATAAGCCTATGATTTAACAAAAAATATTTTTCAATGTCAACAATTTTCCTTTGCCAAATAAAGATAATCATATATCCTTAAATACAAACTAATATTAATAATCTAAAACATCAAAAACTAAAATAATACACATATTTTTCAATATATCTTTCATAAATTGAAAAATGAACTAAAACTCATACTCCAATGTATCTTTAATACATTACAATCTTGTATAAAAAGTGGATTAACTCAATAAAAAGAAACCTCATTCTCACAAACGGAACCTTCTTTCATATAAATAATCACATATAGATAAAGATAATCATATATTACTAAAGATCACTTAAATTTTATAAAAAATAATGAACTAACTCACACTCCAATATATCTATCATACATTACTGTCTTGTGAAAAAAATAGACTAATTGATTTTAAAAAACTTCAGTTTCACAAAGACAACCTTCTTTTTAAATAAATATAATCACATATAGATAATCATAACTTACTAAAAATTAACTAAATTTTAACGATATACAATCTTAGAAACTAAATAATATATATATTTTTCAATATATCTTTTATAAATTACTAATTTCTAAAGGGGATATATCAAGCACCCAAAGGGATCAAATCTCTTTACTGCAAACCCCTTTTTAGAATGTAAACTTTGAGGAAACTTTTTAATTTATCTAATTTGTGTATTGTAGTTTTATATAATGCCATTTTAATGGTGCATTCTACAACCCAGTATGGGAGAGATGTGTAACTCATTCAGTACTCATTTTAGAGTTGACACATGTTCTTTATAAAAATAATAAAATATTATTAATAATTTAAATTATTTAGAATTGCATATATATATAAAATATAAATTAAATAAACTAAAACCATAAATATTGGATTACATATTTACTCAACACTTCCACTCTAAAAAAAAGTTTACACCTTGAGATATTTGATCTCTCTCCGTGCTTGGTAGATCCCCTTTTAATGAATCTATGCTGGTTTTTTAAAAATGATACGTGTTAGCTTTAGATGAGCATGGAAGGAGTTACACATCTCCCCTTATTGAATAAAACGAGTTAGTGTTACATTATATTTATAAATTTGATATATCAAGTAAATTTAAAATAACCTTTGAAATGGATATCATAACTAGTTTATTAGTATAATCAATCCATTTTATTAAAATTTATAAAAAATATTGGAAAATATAAACCTAGGAAAATTTGTTTATTTTAATGTAATCCATCCATTTTATTGAAATAAGTGGTTTTTAAACTAATATAAGTGTGTAATAGAACTGGTTTACGTGATATTTATACTAATATAAGTGTGTAATTGATCTTCTTAAGTGATATTTGTAAATTTCATGTATCAAGTAAAATTAAAATAACTTTTGAAATGGATATTATAGGCAATTTATAATAAGGGTTGTGAAATATGAATTTATTATTATTCAATAATAAAATATAAAAATGGAAATTAATGAATTATTATAATATTTAGATGTATTTTTTGGTAAAAAAAATATTAAAAATATTATTTATATGGTAAAAAATAATTAATATAAAAAATATAATGTAAAGTTATTCATAAAAATAAAAAAGAATATATGTTGAATTTATTAATACTTTGTCAAAAATTATAATAAAATATTATTATCATAAAATAAACTAACATAAATTTATTTTAATTATGGAATCAAATTTAGGTCCAATTGATTCCAAATAAGTTAAATATAGGTACAAGAAAACTTTATTTAAACTACAAAACCTTAGAAAATTGTTTGAGTTTCAACTTATTTGATATACTTGATAAATTAATCTAGATTTATGCTTAACCTAGATTTATGTTAGTGAATAATTTTTTTCTCTTTCTTAAGTTTAGATAGACCAAAATTGGTTTGAGTGAAGGTTAATCATCATCATTATCAAATAAATAAATCATTTTAATTAAAAATATACATAAAAATAATAATTGAAAACAGTAATGAAATATATAATTTATTTTAAAGTATTATTTTAAATAATATTATTGATAGAGAGTATTGAAAAAAATTGTGCTCATTATATGAAAATAATAATGATATATATGATTTATTTTAAAGTATTATTTTACATAATATTATTGCTATAAAGTATGGAAAAAAATTGTGTTGATTATACTTGCTTTTCACATTAAAAAAACATGTAGATGAAATTCCATAATAAGATTTAAATAAATAATTGAGCTTTATTGGTATACAATCTTAATATAAGGAATCAACATACTAGTTCTTATCACTCTTGGTGAATGAATACAATTCTCATATTTTTACATACATTGGGAAAAATAATAATAATACCATTACAAGTTATTATTACATGAGATATTAAAAAATTAATCTACCATTTGTTCTAACTCAAACAATGCTTGTTGTCTTTCCTCTTGAGAACCCTGAATCAAGAGTTTCATCACTTCCTTTGTTTTATCTCCTTTGCTACTTGCACATAATAGCTCAATTTTTATTCCATTTTCCGTGACCATTTTCTCATCCTTGTCAATTAAGATCATCCATGGAAGACTCCGATCAAAAGAAGATAAAAGTTTTATCATTCGACCCAATTGTGTGCCATTCACATCCTCTTCATCCATCTCTTTTTTTAAAAGGTGAAAACGTGTCCAAAATCTTGTAGCATCATGGGAACTTAGATTCAACAAAGGCATCCCCACCATCTCAGCTTGTAGCATGCCAAACTTTTTTAATGGACAATAAAGCACACTAATGGTATCTGTGAGTTTTGATGTTTGTGTGTTTTCAAAGCTAAATGTGGGAATATAAATAATGTGAATATTATCACTAAACTCTATTAATGCATTCCTTAAACACTTAAACCCTTTCATCCACAACCCTTCATGAGATGCACTTCCACCAAATAAGTATACCATCATTTTTTGCTGAAGCATTACCTCTTTCACCATTAAAAAAATAAAAAACAAAAAACACACATTAATAGAAAAAAAATGAAAAATCTTCTATTCATCTTTTTTTTTCTTATCATTTATCATTATATTGAAAAGCAAATATAAACCACTAACCTTTAATTTATCATAATGAAAAACATCTCATAATAAAAACAATAACTAATTACTAACCTGATGTGAGACAGTTTCCAAATGCTTGAAAAGAAACTCTGAGGTAGACATACTTTGCATTTGAGTCTCTTCTTCTTCCTTTGAATCTTTAATTTTTTGGTCAGTGAAAGGATAAACTTTTGACCCCCACCTATCTAGCAAAGGCAATACAGGTTTATTAGGTGTAGATATTTTACCCTTTGGTTCAATTATCGTGACTATACTCATATACATTATCTTATGTTCCTTATCCCATAATCCTGATCCTTGCTCCGGTAGCACTTTTTAATGAGAAAGTACTTCACTGCTCTTGTTATCGCCCCTGGATTTTTAAGGACCAGCCATGGAACGTCCCCTAAAAACTTTTCAAATAGATCCCATCTTATATCTGTATCTGGCTGCTCAAATAGCAGAGTGTGAGGAGAAAGAAGAGAAGGAAAAACAACCAGAAGAGGCACATGAAAATAATATGGTATTATGGGATTGCACACCCACACTAGGATTGGATGAAGAAGAATCTACTGAAGAGATTCAACTTTCAGCAGTTAATGTCACAACTAGAAGAAAAGGGACAATAATGGATGAAATCCTATTATTTCCTAAGATTAGGAGGATACAAGAAAGTATGAGCAAGCATAGAAGTAATACCCAAACCCCACCTATACCTGATTTGGTCATAACAAAGTAGAAATTCACAGTGGTAAGTAATCCTGTGAAGGATGTAGAAAGTAGAGCAGAAAGAAACAAGAAGAGTCCAGTAGAACATTATATGGGATATGATATAGTAGAAGACATCAAGAAAACCAAAGAAAATATTTCCTTATTCAAAATGTGTAACTTACCATAGCAAAGAAAGAAGCTCCTAGAAGCCTTTGATCCAAAACCCAGTGGATCCCAAGATGACTCTCCTTCAAACAAGGAAATCAATGAAGCTAGCATAGGAGGAAAGTACAAATATCAAACTCTACCATTTTTATTATCTTTTGATATTTTCAACCATAATGTACATAATTGTTTGGTAGATTATGGATCTTCCTCAAATGTCATGCCTCTGTCAGTTTGCATAAAGATAAATGGTCAACCTACACCTTCTTCATGCAAAATCATTCAATTGGATAGATCGACAGTAAAGGTGGTAGGAGAGATGAAGAATGTCCCGATTTGATTGTCTGCAGATGAAAGGGTCTGCCAGTTTATTGACATCATTATAGTAGATATCCCAGAAGCACATGGTCTGATCTTAAGCAGGGACTGGTCTGCGAAGCTCAATGGGTACTTTGCAATTGACTAGTCACATTTGTGGTTTCCCTATAAGAAAAGTCAGAATCGGATTAAAGTAATGAGGTAACCAAACATGAAGCACAACGCGACTCAATTAGAAGGGAAAAATGACCCTGTAAATTTTTCACATTCGATCTTGGGGAACTATTTGATAGAGCTTGACCTAGGAAATTATCAAGCTAAAGAAGTCAGTATGAATCAGATACATAGTCTGAGATCCTTCATTGTAATATAGTTAATTTAGTTTCTATCTTAGAAAGTAATGGTAGTATTGTAGGTTAAGAAGATAGTTTTTGGTTGTTATATTTTGATGGTTCTAAAAATCAAGAAGAATCAGGAGTCGGGTGTGTCCTGATTGATCAAGATAAGAAAAAACATTTTCTTTCTTGTCAATTAGAATTTGAATGCACAAATAACACAGCTGAATATGAGGCTCTAGTCCAGGGCTTGAAAAAGACCATTGAACTTAAAGTAAAAAATTTAAAAGTTTTGGGTGATTTTGAAATATTTGTCAGATAAATTAGGAACATGATTCACTGTTTATCATCACATTTAAAAGGTTACCAAACAGAGCCCTTGGATCTTATATCAAATTTTAATGCTTTTAATATCAATTCAATTCCTAGGCTACAAAATGCAGCCACAATTTTTTTAGTTATTTCTACTGCAAGATTAGTTCCTACTAATAACAAATGTTCTATTGAATTGATTTTTAGGCCTTATATACTAGATAATGTCATGAATTTGATGGTATTCGATGATGATCAGAAAATTATAGACTTTTTAACAAATGAAGAGAATTTCAAAGACTCAGTAATTGATGATGAAGAACATCAAGCAAACCTTCAAAGTGGAAATTTCATGCCAAAACAAGTGAAAAAATTGGAGGGGTTTTTTGATCTAAACAGTAAATTCAAAAGACCAGCAAATGTCAAGACACATAGTTCATCCATGCAGTATGAGCTAGTTAATCTTGGGACAGAATCTGAACCCAAGTATGTAAACTTGTGTAAATGTTTCTCTCCAGGAGAAAGGCCCTAAATTTATCAGCTTGTTCCAACAGTATAAGGATATTTTTGCATGGACTTATGAGTATTTGAAAACATATGATACCCAGATTATCCAGCATGTAATTCCAATAAAAGAGGGTGTTAAACCATTCCATCAGCCATTAAGAAAGATGCATCCAAAGTTGAAACCATTAATCCAAAATGAGGTTAAAAATTTGCTTGATGCAAAGATCATTTTCCGAGTCAGACATTCCAAATGGGTAGCGAATTTAGTTCCAGTAAGAAATAAATCTGGCAAGATAAGATTGTGTGTGGATTTCTGAAACTTAAACCAGGCTTTCGATAAAGACAATTATCCCATTCCACTAATGTAACAAATATTACAAATGGTTTCAAGATTAGAACTTTTCTCCCTACTAGATGGGTTCTTAGGCTACAACCAAGTATTAGTAGCTGAGCAAGATAGATTGAAAACCACATTAAGCAGAAAGTGGGAAACTTTTGCATACAAAATAATTCCCTTTGGGCTCATTAATGCTGGTGCCACATTCCAAAGAGCGATGGATATTAATTTCTGAGGTTTAGTTGGCCACAGTGTGGTAATTATCTACATTACTTCACGTTTTTTCTAAAAAAAGAGAAGATCATGGGTTTCATTTGAAACAAGTTTTTGATCGATGTAGAAAGTATGGTATATCCTTGAATCCTAAGAAAAGTGTCTTCGTAGTGTTAGAAGGAAATTTGTTGGGCCACATTATTTCTAAAGGGGGAATCTCCATTGACCTAGAGATGATAGAATCTATAACACAAATTCCCTTACCACACAACAAGAAAAGAATGGAATCATTCATGGGCACTGTAAATTTTGTGCGAAGGTTTGTTCCTGATTTTGCACAAATCGTGAAACCACTACAGCAAATGGTAAAACAAAGTGTACAGTTTAAATGAACCAAGCAAGAGAAAATTTCTTTCAACGACATCAAAACAACAATAGCCCATGCACCTTTTCTTAAAATTCCTAATTTTGAAAAGGATTTCATTTTGAACACTTTTGCATCAGACAACTCACTTGCAGCAGTGCTTACACAAAAGGAAGAACTAGGAGATGAATACCCAATATCGTTCATGATCACTAGGCTACAAGGGGATCAGTTAAACTACCCTGTTGTCGATAAGAAAGCGTATGCAGTGTTTAAAGCAGTAAAGCAATTCAAGACTTACATTTTGAAGAACCGACCCAAATTAATTGCACCACATCAAGCTGTAAGAACCCTCTTTGTACAAAAGGAATTGGGCAAACAAAGGGGAAACAAGGTAACATCATTACAAGAATATGATTTGGAATTGAAACCTTCCACCATCATCAAAGGACAAGGCCTCTGTAAACTAATGAATAAAATTCAAAATGATGAAGAAGAGGATTGGGAAAATGAAGCAAAACTTCATTTTCACAACCCCTAAATCTCGGTACAGAGATCTTGTGCACTACCTTCAACAAGGATACTTTCCAAGACATCGGATTTCTAAGCAACAAAGAGCACTTCGCTTGAAATCAGCTTCTTACCAAGTCATTGACGGGGTTATTTTCAGGAATAACTATGATGGGGTATTCCTAATATTCCTAGAATGAGAGGATGCCTCCAAAGTGGTTAAATAATTGCATGATGGTCCTGCTGGAGAACATTTTTCAGGAGACAAAACTAAACACGAGATTTTAAGAGTTGGATATTACTAGCCTACATTGTTTGAATACGCTCATGCATATGTAAGAAAGTGTGATGCATGCCAGAGAAGTGGTGGAAGAGTAGCAAAGGCAGCTGGACCATTACAACTAGTTGTTATTTCGGAACCATTTGAACAATGGGGTATTGATATCATCGGAGAAATTAATCCTAAATCCTCATTACAGCACAAGTATATCCTCACAACCACTGACTACTTCACAAGATGGGTGGAGGGAATTCCTCTATGCAAAGTAAATGAAGACATGGTCATTGAATTCTTGCAAGAACACATCATGACTAGGTTTGGGGTTCCAATTTTGCTAGTTTTTTATAATGCATCTTACTTTTCATCAATTAAGTTGACAAATTTTTCTAGTGAGAAAGTAATTAAACTGCGTTATTCTGCAAATTACTATCCACAAGGTAATGTATCAACTAAATCGAGTAATAAAAACCTCATCAGGATTTTGAAGAAAACTGTTATTGAAAACCAAAGAAGTTGACACATAGTTCTTCCTAATGCTTTGTGGGAATATAGGGCCACCCCCAATAAATCCTTAAGCGTGTTACCTTACACTCTTATTTATGGGAAAGAATCTAGCCTCCCCCAAACATCTTACTCCCATCCTCTCAGCTAGCCCAAGCTTCAAGAGGATCTAGTAGCGATATTTTACAAGCTTGCATCAATACACTTATGAAACTTGAAGAGTCTAGGCTCAAATCCAAGGAGAGGTTTGAACACCATCAGAAGATTGTTAAAAGGTGGTTTGATCAGCGTAAGTATGGAAGGGAATTTTTGAAGTTGGAGATTTAGTTCTTAAATGGAATCACCCACATGATGAAAGGGGCGAGCATACAAAGTTTCAACACCTATGGGTAGGCCCATTTTAGATTGCTGAGAAGTTGGGACCATCGACTTATAAGTTACAATATTTGCAGCGTTGGGAAGAGAATTTGCATGTTAATGGTCTGGTTCTCAAACCTTATTTCACATAGTACCTTAGAAGTCCTTTTGTACATAAATAAACCTTTTATTTCTATGTTTGTTTTCTTTTAGATTTTGCTTTCTTTATTTCTGCTGATTTATTTTGTTTTCCTTTCAAAGTTTTGTTTTAGTTAGTTTTCAAAATAAGCATGCTCGATCTTTGGCGTTTGGTAACACTGGGAATTGGACAAACTATTGAATTTCTAAATCAAGAACTGCTCATTGAGAAGATGTCCATCAAAATAAGATTCTTTAATTCGATAGACTAATGAAGGGAAGTTATTTTAAGAACACATTGAATTCATATTTTAAACCCTGTTAAATAACTGAGGTAGGAGAGGTATAGAATCCTATTTTGGGGCTCCATCCACTTCACATTAATATCTGTCCTAGGAAGCTTGCCGCAAAGGACCCACGAAAAAGAAGCAAAATGGATAGGTGTATGTTATTCAAAATAATCCCATGCCACAAATGAAATCCAAAAGGATAAATATAAAGAGTTATACTCTGAGAAAGGAAATATAGAAAAAGGATATACTGGAAACATAATTAGTAAATGTTTGGATTGTTCAAAGGTTCTTCTCCATCCGTGAGTTGAAACAAATTATCACTCACACAAAAGGACACTGTGGATGGAAGAACCTAAATCAAATTTCAAATACAAAAGGAGAAATCCAGGAGGACTCAAAAGACAAAAGTCTTAAGCATCAAAAGAATGTGAAATTCATGGGAATGAGGAATAAATGAATATATATGTCCAAACTCTATTACGATCCTATGGTGTCTTAGCTGAAAGCAACCAGATGCAGAGGTAAATGAATCTCTCATTTTTTCCTCATAAGAGTTATTGGGACTTTGAAAACCTGGTTACCATACCCAAGGGACTAAAATCAATGAGATGTTCTGAATCTTAGATTCCTAGAAAGGTCTGGATTTTTAAATAATTTTGAAAGAGAATGGGATAAGTTAGTATAATGAAATGCTATAATGCAATTTTGTGTTTTGAAAGATAGTTTTTTCAGAGATCTGTGTTCACCATCTAGTCGCCAATTGTTGCAGCTGCAATAATTACCCCAAAAATATTTCATATTGTAGGGACCCCCTTTGATTCCTTAGCCTTTGATCTTACTTGGACAATATTTTCTCCTCATGAAAGTTTGTTGTAAAGGAATTGGCTTTTTCTGAGCAATTTTGAAGAATTCTTACACCAAGTATGAAGATTTTTTCAATTCAATTGTGTCAGAACAATATCTATAATTTCATTGACAAAGTGCAGAAGTTCGGTTGTTCATCCTGATGTGTTAGAAAATATTTCATTTTTTTAGCCGGCACAGCGGAGAAGCCTTTCTTTTAAGCCCGACGCTTTTCAGTTACTTTTTACGTTGTTTTGGGCCCGATGTGTTGGGAAATGTTTCTACATTTTGGCGACACAACGAAGAAACTTTTGGGTCTTTATCCGATGAGCTTGACAACCGATGTTGTGACTTTTTATACTCAGGATTTCAAACCTATGTCAGAAAGTTGTTTGATTTCCAACCGATACTATCGACAGAGTCTTGCCATTTTGAAATCGTCAGAGATGGCCGATAGTGGCGGTTATATTTTCCATTTGGCATTGATGTTGTCAGTTCGTGTAAGGTTTTGTAGCCAATAGTTTCACTATCGAAGATTTCGGATGAATTGGGTCGGTGCTACTGCAGCTAGGTTTCAGTGGAGCTAACCAACAGTTGTGGCGAAATCATATTTTTTGAGTCGAAACGGTCAGAAGTTTCTCCTTACCCTCGTAGATGCAATATTTCACAGGTGAAGTCTTAGGCATGGGCGCCAAAACGATGTTTCCTCATCCGTGCAAAATTATTTCCCACATTAAATGATTTTTTTGTTTATCTCCTTATATAAGCTTGGGGGGTTTTGAAGTTTTGTTACGGTTTTATTACATGCATTACAAATTGTGATGAATTGTTGTCTATCGTTCGAGTGCGAGCCTATAAGAGAGTGTCATTTGGAGCACATGGACTATTCAGCACCGATATTTTCCCCAGCCTTCGAGCTAGCCTTTCCAAGTACGATCCATTCTTGTACTAACTCTTTTGGGTGGTAGAATCATGGTGATTTGTTGGCTTTACCATTTGATAAAATAACACGATTTAGGTTTCTTTTTCTACGAGGCTAGGGTTTCTCACTATGGTTTGATTATGTCCACGTGCCTCATAAGGTGTTATGGGTTAGCTATATCAGACTTGTTGCTTTTGGTCGTGGTTTCACCTACTCCCAGCCTTGCTCTGTCTGAGACCGTTAAGATCTTAGACATGGATGGCTCAAGGCCCTGTTTTTCCAATGATGTGACTGTCATGGCTTGAGTTTTCTATCGGCCTTTCCTCCTTTGGTTCATTTTTGTCTGCAGAGATAGGGGTTAGCAAAGCCATAGTCTAAGAAGGTCATTACGTTCCTCTAGTTCTTAACCTAGGTTTTCTCTTTCAGAAGGTGTTGGCTCTGGTGGTCGGCATCGTGGCTTCACCATTTTCTTCTTTGAATTGGTGCTTTTGCAGACCGTGAGTTTTGTGAAATGAGTCACGCATAGGTTAAAAAATGGTTTGATTGATCCATGGCATCCTAACTTAGAATGCTAGATCTTTGATATCATGACAATTCAAACCTGCATGTGGGTTAGGTTTTATCATCCTGTTCCGATCTTGCCTTAGTTGTGGTTTTAATGGTATGAGGGTTTTTTTTCAATTCGAAATTATTTTTCAATGGCTCGGGATGATGCGGTAAAAGAATACTAGTCAAGCCAGTTCTAGTAAAGGAATGATTTGTTAGAAAAATAATGGTTTCCTTATATGTCTTGCATGTTTTACAGTAGCTCTTCATTTCCTTATGTGTATAAATGAATGTGGTTTATAATCATGAGGATGCTAAGACATATTTAATGTTTTTGTACAGCCTCAATTTGCATCTGATACCATGCCCAAGAAAGGCAAGAAGAAAGCTAAAGTTGTTGAGGAAGATTCAGACTTAGAAATCTTGCCCAAGACATAAATGATTTATGAAGACACTAAATTTGTCACCAAAGCTGAGCTGGAATTAAAGTGGGGGAAGATATATCATATGCTCCAATATCAGAAGATCTCGGATGCGGGCTTGGCGGATTTACCTCTTTTTTGGAAACATTTTAAGATCATGGATTACAAAGGTATCCACAAGACCGTAGTTGTTCCCTTGCACCGAGGTAATCAGGTGGATTTTGTCTAAGTCAAATGTTGAAGATAAGGGTTTCACCTCCTTTATGCCAGCATATATAGCCAAAGCCTATAACCTTCCAGACTCAAAATTCAGCCTGACTGACGAGTGGATAAATGGTTTGAGTATTGATTATGTTGGATGTGTGAAAATGATGAGGACGGAAGGGAAGACATTTCGACAGAGAGATTCTGGTGAACATGAGACCACTGGCCTGCGTACTCCATACAAGCTTGTAGCTCTGATGTTGCATAGGATTTTCAGCAGACCTGATGGGAAATTTTATAACATTGGTTGGATACCACTGATGTATCATGTGACCATGGAACGTACCATTTTCAACTGGGTGGACATAGTAGTCAATAGCTTGTCTTCCTGTATATCTGCAACACATGAAGGATTGCTCAAGCAGAAGTCTGAGTTCTACATGGGATAATTTTTCACTGATTGTATACTCTTCTTACACTCATTCGAGAAGCTAAATTGCAGTTGGAAGGAAGGAAAAGCACCTATTTACACTACATACCAATTTTTGTGGTCCCATAAATATCATAGCTCATACAAACTCATTTGTAAGAATTTCCTAATGCCTCTTTATCAGTTGATTTTTTCTAGAAGAATGGAAATGCATGTTCAAAGGTGATTTAGAAGCTATCAGGGAATATGGAGATTATTTCTTCTCTGAAGAGGGAACTTATTTGAGAATGTACGAAGGAACCAAATCCCCTTCACTGGTTCCAAAGTACGCCACTGCTTTTATAGTGCATAAGGAAGCAGTAAGACAACTCTTTTTGGATAGATTTGGGAATTATATCTTCAATATGAAGAAGGAAGTCTTCTCACTGATGCCTTTCTATGTTGGCAGTTATAAATTTACCAGAGTTAAAAGCACACCAAACTTTGTTAAAGACCTGGACATTTTCCATTTTGGTGAGATGAGCTTTCACAGAAACGATTCTGAGGGAAAGGTTGCTGCACACCGGGAACTTGTGAAGGTGAACTTTGAATACTCTAATAATTTAGACAAAGATGAATATGTGTACCATGTTGCTTGCAATTTGACCGCTCTGAAAAATTGCTTCAATAGGAAAATCACAATGACAGGAGGTAAAGGTAGTAGCAGTGGTACCACCGAACAGAAAAGTCAGAAAGAAGAGGTTTCCCAGAAATAAAAAAGAAGAAGAAACACAAAGGTTAGTAGAGGAAGCGAAGAAATTGCTAGCTGAATAAGCTCAAAGAGAAAAGGAAGAGGAAGAACAAAGAAAGAAAGAATAGGAGTAGAAGCAGAAAGAAGCAGAAGAAAGAATGAAAAGGTAATTAGCAGACAAAGTAAAAGAAGAAGGAGAGAAGATAGCGTAGGAACTCAGACGGAAAGACAAAGAGGATCGATATAGGGAGATTCGAGAACAAATTTATGCCCAAGATAATCCCAAAAATGCTCCTTCTACTTTAGGAGATATATTAACAAGAGGTCACCTCTCTATTATTGAGTTAGGATTAGTACCCTTCACTCCATCGAAGCAGCATGCAGTTGCATGTATGTACAAAGTGTTCTTCGATCCTAAGTGGAAGACTATTGTTTGGAGATATGAAAAGAAGCTAAAAATGGATACACAACCAAAAGTAACCGCAGTTACTGAAAATACCATCATGAAAAATACAGGTGAAGATGTACGGTAAATGGCCTCAATCGGTGTTGCAACTGCACAGGCTAATGCTTCTAATGTTGATAAACTCGAAGGAGACATAAATAAATACAAAGAGAAGGTGGTTAAAATGAAAGAGACCCTAATGAAGGAAAGAGGAGAAGGTTGAGAAGTGAAAAGGAAGTATGAGGCCACGCTTTCAAATTTAGAAAGGCTTTAGGAGGCCTACCAGATATTAGCAGCAGAAAAGGAAGCCTTAGCACTATCCAACACTATTATGGAAGGGGAAAAGAAAGACCTTGAGAACAAGGTGTCAGAGCTAGAAGCATAGAATATTACATCCAATAAGCAAACAGAGTATTTAAAGGCCCGAGTTGCAGAGTCGAAAGCACAAAATAGTTTTTTGGAGGTTTTGTTTAATGCAATAAATGAGTGAAAAATGGATATAACACCCCTCCAAGAGCACGCTCTCTTGCTCGGAAGAAAATTATATCAAGTTCAGTTAAAACTCATAGAAGAAGTCTACAAAATTAAGCAAGAAAAAACCAGATTACAAGAGATCTCAGTAATATCCACTCACTTAAGATTGAGAACTCAAGAAATTGCAGAAATTATTCAAGGTCAATTGATTTGGTTGGAGACTAATGCAGAACTTCAGTAGAATGTGCCTCGAAAGAGTACTGTTGTAATATCATGGATCACAGAGGGCTAACAATAATACACATTAAAATCATATAGACATATCAGATACAAGAGACAAGAACACAGATGTAGGAATAACAGATTATATTATAACAAAAGAGTCCATACAATACATAGAACCGAACCCAGTTCTCATCTGGCTCAACAAACTAATATATATCATTTAAAAACAGTTACAAATAAGTACCTGTCAGTTTGATCAACTAAAACGACCTTAGGTGGTGACCTAATCTCTAATTAGTCGGTTGATCGACTTAGTTAGCTAATCGACTTAGTCGGCTTACCGACTAGCTCCTCCAACATCTCCCCTGCGAACAAAATTGTTCTTAGTCCTGAAGAAACAAGGGAGGTACTCAAAAAAAATATTTGGCTATCTAAAGTAGTTTATTTGTTTGTTTATCTTTTTATGGGCTGTGAAGTCGGATGGTTGGTCATTTATGTACACAGACTTCGACAATTGCTTCTATTGTCACGACCAGCTGATGTCGAAATTCTATCCAACTTTGCAGTACTTTCTGAATGTCGATGGTTAATGTTGTAAGGCTTGATAGCATCGACATCTTCTCTTGAATGGAAAGGTCTACTATTATTTCCATGTCAGGACCCTAAAACTAGTCTTTTTCTTCTGCCGTCTCTAGAAGTCATTTCATTTGTGGACAGATGGTGTCTAATTTGTCCAAGCTTGGAATTGCCTGCTGTACCCATTGGTGTGCTTGTCGCTCGAGCTTCTGTAATTTGGTTGTTTCGAGCACGATTTGATTTTTGATAGTGCTTCTCAATGCTTCTTCCATGCTCTTTCTCTTTTATAGTGCTTGGATTTCTTTTCGAGTCTATTGGGTCTGCTGGAAGACTTGCCTATAATAAGCAGGCCAGTCTCGTAGCACCCCTTCTGTTATGACTGAATCCTCCATGTGATCTTGAAGCACTTTGTAGGCTTTGGAGAAGGCTGTGTGTTGCTGCATCAGTACTGTAATTGTTTCTTAATTTTGCTCTTCTTTTGTATTTTGCATTTGTCTATTTAGTGTCGACACCATGCTTTGAAACAATTGATAGGATTTTTCTAATGGTTTTTCAGTGCCGACCTGCATTGGTCCTGGTATCATAGATTGTGCCAAGTTTCCACATTTTGTTAAGAACTCGACTTTTTATCTTTCACTGTCATCGAGCTCCTTGCATCTAGTCTGGCTCCTTGTTTTTGATTCGATAGCCATAGTTTCCAAGAGTTGTCCCAACTCTCCATCCTTCATCTTTGTTGCGTCGACTATAGTGGTTGACCCAAGTTGGCTAATGTGCACCATTGCCAATTGTGATTGATGTTCCCTTTTCTTTTTGTCTCTCCTCCTCTTGTGCTTCTGTTGTTCTAGTTATTGTTGTATTTGTGCACCGGTAAGAGTTAGATTTTCTAGCAGTGGATTGTCTGGTTATTGGTCTGCAACTGTTGGTGGAATTTTTGGTTGTGGGTCTGTGGAATGAGTTATGCAACTTGGTGTGTATCTGGTGGATTTTGTACATAGGATTTTGCTACAGATGTTGCTAGAATTGATGGTTGCAGTAGAGGTGGTTCAGGTGTAGGTGCTTCAGTCAGAGGTGCTTCAGTCGGAAGTGGTTCGGTCAGAGGTTCTGGGTTGATGGGTGGTGGTGGTGTTGATGAATGGTCAGGTGTGATTGGCATGGTGGGGATGTGGTCATGTGTTGGGTCCTCAATTTGATGGGGTGAACCCTCCAGGATGTCGGAGAACAGTTCATCGATTTCTTGGTTGATTTTTTCCATGTTCTCTTCTTCCTCATTTATGGCTAGTTCATTGGCTAGTGGAGGGGGCTCAAGGTTAGTTGAGATGAAAGATGAGGTTTGACTTGCAACAACTTGAGCTGTCTTATCGAGGTTCCTCACAAATGTGGATTTTAACACTCCCACAAACCTCGGATTCTAGGGTATTTGGCTAGGTTTTGAAGGAACAAGCTTTCCTGATCCACCAGCTTCAAACAGAGGCATTTTGGTGGTGATCTTCTGCACAGAGGTAAGTAACTCAGGCAATTTTTTGATGTACGCTTGGAAGTCTCTATCTTGGTTGAACCTCTCCTTCAAGGTTTTCGGCTTAGCATTTTTGCATATGTCAACTAGGATTATGGAGGGGAGTTTTGGAATTTCATCCTGTGTGATTTGGGTCGGAGATGGGGGTGGAGGTGTAGATACTAGGTCGACCACATTTTTGGTCATCAAGGTGTTTGTACTTTTTGGCTTTTTCAGCCGACCTTGTCGTTCTCCTGCTTCGACATATTTTTTAATTGTGTCTCGACTAGAACTTTGTTTGCTATGGCATCTTCTATAATGCTGACCACAGTAGGTAACAGTTCCTCTTCATCCTCTGAGTCTAAAAGGATCAGCTTGTGCTTCCCCTTTCCTTTTGTCTTAGTTGCTTTCTTTCGTACTACTGCTATCTCCTTTGCTAGCTTTTTTATTTTTTCCTTTGTTATGTTGTACTTGGGATTTTCAAACTCAATAACTCCTAGTTCGTCCCCTTCCTCTTATTGTTTTGCTGGGCTGGCACTTTTATCCACTCGAATGGTTACCTATTGTTCTATCTGTGTGCCTTCCTTTTGGGATATTAGCAGCCTAATTGTAATTTGCAGTCGGCTAGTGTCTTCTATCGGTGCTTCCTCCGACACAAATGTACCGATGTATAGTCAGAGTTCATAATCTTCTTCTTTTTCTTGGTTTGTTAGTGGTTCTTCTATTACTAAGGTTGCTTCCTTAGCTTTTGCTAGTATCGATAGTTTTGTGCCATACTGTCAAGCTAGTTCCCGGAAGATCTCTTCGACTGTTGGGTAGTAGTCGAGAGTCTTTTCTTTTGCCTTAGCACCCTGCATATACCACACCGTAGTATGGTCCAGCTCCAGATGTATGTGTACACTTTTTGGCAAACTTCGTCGGATGTTCTGGGGCACCCTCCATCTGGTTGTTTGGATTTTGAGTTGTTGGAACCAGTTTTCCAATAACACTTTGTTATTTGCCAGTTCCTTCAATGTTCCAATCTAGGCAAATGGTTTGAACCTCCACATATGGAATTTTGTGGGTTCTTGGAACTGCTTGTCCCCGACTAGGCACAAGTAGTACATTGCTATCCATATTATCAGGGACGGGAACCTTATAATCCCTCCCGACTCCTGGCATTTCTCACAGATGCCTTTGAGCATGTCGAAAACATACTCAGCCCATCTATAGATTTTTCTCGTGTCAGCAATCGTATCTACTGCCTCTAGCATATCTATTTTTAGTTCGCTTCCTCGACATGTGGGTGTAAGCCCTGTTGCTATGATTTTAGCCATGATTTGTGGCGTTCAGGATTGTATCTAGCTAATCATTAGCCCTTTTGAGTTCTTTCCCGATGGTGTTCCAGTTAGTCACTCCACCAGCCCTTCTTTTATGTCGACTGGTACTGGGTCACTTTGGTTGGATAAACCAATCAGTTTATATATCACTTCGCTAGAGATCTCGACTGGCCTGTCGAAGTAGAATCTGCCGTTGTGGTATCAACTTATAATGAATTTGACTGTTGTTTCCTTTGTACCTTTAAAACTTTCCATGAACGGTGTGTTCATGTAGTTCATGATAGAACTATGGTTTACCTTCTTTGTGTCTTGGATTGGTTTCTTGTCGACATAGGCCCATTCCTTGATCTCGGCCCATGTTTTCGCCCATGAGGTCTCTTGGACCTTAGCGTTCTTTATGTTTCTTAACATCCTCATTAGTGGGGTTTCAGCAGTTTGTAGTTCCTTAGTCTTTTTTGTGGCTCTGGTTTGTTTTGGTGCCATTTTGTCGGTTTTGTGTTCAACTTTTCTTATAGTTTCTTGGTTCTTAGTTTTCTATTTGCTAGGTTGCTCTCTCTGTTCAAAATATTGTAAATGATCCTCTTTCGGTCTCGTATTTATAAGTGAGGCATTTGACATTTCTATCAATGGGTGTATTAATGGCAGAAGTGATGGTCCAGTGCGAACACTTGAGTTTGCGTTAATGGTGATTTGATTTTGACACTTGTAGCCATGAAGGCGTGATGTGACCTTCGGGGTTGTTGGTCGATGTTGATCATGTGAGCG
Source organism: Pseudotsuga menziesii (assembly GCA_001517045.1). Classification (NCBI taxonomy): domain Eukaryota; kingdom Viridiplantae; phylum Streptophyta; class Pinopsida; order Pinales; family Pinaceae; genus Pseudotsuga; species Pseudotsuga menziesii. The sequence goes on along the minus strand of LPNX011213903.1, from coordinate 199,089 downwards.
GTCGATGGTGGTATGTCGATGGGTGTGATTTACGTTGTCGAAGCGTTGATTTCTTGCCATCCTGGTTTATGGGTGTTGGTCTATTTTGTTTATTTTAGATTTTTCTTCAATTTTTTATAGTTTTTGTCTAACCGTTATGGTCATTATATTCCTTTTTTTTTAACTTGTTTTAATTTTTGTACCGCTCTAGTCAGGAACCATTAACAAGTTTCTGAAATACTATTCCTTGTAATGTCCTTAGTCGGACTGATTCGTAGGAATGAATCTTTTCGACAACGTAGGGTCCCATCCATTCTGTATGTAGCTTTTTGGGTTTCCCTTTTACTCGACTGTTGTATAGTAAGGCATAGGTTCTTATTTTTAATGTTAAGATCGTGCCATGCCTTCTTTTGTTGTTTCTGGGTTTCTTGATGTTGTAGAGAAATCAATCGATGTTCTTCAAGCTTACTTAATTGTATCAGTCGGTCCTTCCTTCCTTGTTCGACATCGACATGCAAAATCTCTGCTATAATAGGTGTTTGTTGTAGAAAATTTAGTGGAACTACTGCTTCTTGTCAATAGACTAGTCAGAACGGTGTTTGGTCAGTCGAACGCTTGTATGGTGTTCTATACGCCCATAGTACTACAAATATATTTTTGTCCCAACTGTCTTTGTTGGTGTTACATATTTTTGTTTAGCCTTTTGTTAATGTTTTATTAAATTCCTCAATTGCTCCATTCGACTGAGGGTGATAAGCTGTACTCCGTCGATGGTCGATTTTGAACTGGTTCGTTAGTGCTTTGATGGTTTTATTGATAAAGTGTGATCCTTGGTCGCTGATTAAGGTTATTGGACATCCAAATCTAGTGATTATATTTTCATAGATGAATTTAGCAGTTATCTCATTGGAACATGCGTCTACCAGTTCTGCCTCTGCCCACTTGGTTACATACTCCTCTACAGTTATTATGTACCTTGCACCTATTCTTTTTGCTGGTATGAGGAATGGTCCTATGAAGTTGATGGCCCAAATTTCAAATGTCAAACTTGGGTTTACTGATATCAAGGGAATTTCTTTACTAGGTAGAGGTCGACCTATTTGTTGGCATCTGTCGTATTGGCTTACAAAAAATTTACATTCTTTGTAAAGTGTCGGCCACCATAACCCTGACTGTTGGAATTTCTTACCAGTTGTGTCTGCTTGAAAATGTCCTCCCGTCAGTCCATAGCGTGCTTCATACATGATATTATTTCTTTCATGTTCTAGTACACATCTTCTGAGTATGTCGCCCAAGCGCATTTTATATAAGAATCCATTTATGAGGCTATATGGTGCAGCTTTCATGGCTAAGATTTGTTTCTTCTTCATGCTCATGCCCTCTGGTGCTTATCCATTTTCTAAGAATTGAGCTATTTCGTCTAATTTTGTTGGGACTGCTTCTATTCAGAATAAATATGCATCTGGTAAGTCATCTTCGACTCGTGTCGGTTCCTCTCCTATGTCGATTCATGATAAGTGGTCGGGTCTGACATTTAATTTTCCTGGTCTGAAAACGACTTCGAATTCAAATTCTTGGAATAGAAGTAGCCATCAGCAAATTCTCCCATGGTGTAAAGGTTTATTGACAAGGTATTTTAGTGCTTGGTGGTCGGTATAAAAGATAAACGGTTTCACTAGTAGGTAATGTCGATACTTCTGTAGTGAAAAGACCATTCCTAATGCTTCTCTATCTATTGTCGAATAGTTTCTTTCTTCTTTATTTAATTTCGTGTTGCTGTAGACTATAGGGTAGTCCATTCCGTCGTCCCCTGGTTGAGTTAGGATTGCTCCTATTTCCAGGCCTGATGCGTCGATGTGTATATGGAATTTGGTCGACCAGTTTGGAAATCTTAGAATGGGTGCTTCGACTAACTTGCTTTTTAGTGTTTCGAATGATATGTTGCATTCCTCTATCCAGTTGAACTCTTGATCTTCTCTTAACAGTTCTTCTTGTGGATATGTCATATCTGAATAGTATCTTATGAATTTCCTATAATATCCTGTATGACCAAGTAGTACCCTAACTTGTTTTGGATTCACCGGTGGTTTTAGGTCGAGAATAATTTTTATCTTTGCGAAGTCGACCTTGATGACTTCTTTGCAAACAATGTGTCCTAATAGTATACCTATAGGGGTCAGAAATATGCACTTCCTGATGTTAAGAGATAGCTAGATTTGTCGGCATCGTTCCAACATGAGCCTTAGCCATTTGCAGTGATCTTTCAACATAGAGTATATTTTCCAGTTGTCGAAATATACTACCATCGTTTTGTAAATGTATTCTTGAAATTTTTTTACCACAATTCTTGAAAATACTGCAGGTGCATTTTTTAGTCCAAAAGGCATAACCCTATAAGCAAATGAGCCAAATTCACATATGAATGTTGTCTTTTTCTGGTCTTCTTTGGCTATTGGTACTTGTTTATAACCTGATAATCCATCTATAAATGAGTAGCATTCATGTCTTGCGACCTCATTTAAGATTTCATCTGCATAAGGTGTCGAAAATGGGTCTGTTAATGTAACTTTATTTAGGTCTCTGAAGTCAACACAGATCCTTAGCCTGGTTGGATCATGTTTCTTTGGTAGAAAAAAAATTGGACTTGCCCATTCTGATTGGTCAATAGGGTAGATAATTCCTGCTGCAAGCATATTATCAATCTCTTTCTTGACTATCTCTTTGTATTTATGAGCTAGTTTATATGGTCTTTTCTTTACAGGTCGAACATCAAGGTTAATGTCAATCTTCATTTCACCCATTTCATGTACTATACCTTTGAGATCCTTGTAATCTCTAGAAAATACATCCTGGAATTCTTTTAGTAGGTTTACTATTTCTGGCTTTTGCTCTTCACTCCAGTAGTCTCCAATTTTTGCTATTTTTGATCGATCATCATTTGATATGTCGACTTCTTTATTTTTCACTTTAGTGTCTAACCATTCAGGTGCTTTCGTTTCATTGATTGGTTGGCTCCCTTCTTTAAACTGTGAAAATGTAGCAAGAAAGTTTGTTGCAGTCATTTGGTTGGTGTCTTCTTTGTCGGCTATCTCGACTTTGAGCATTATGCGAATTGGTTTTCTCATTTCGATATGGTTTGATTTCCATCTAAATCTTTTCCCTTCCAAATTTTCATTCTCCATCTGTAGTCTTGTTGACTATGGTATTTTTCCGGTTTGTATATTATTTCATTTTATTATTGGTCGGTCCTGATTTTTCCTTAGGTTTTTGTTCCCGGTCGATTCTACAAATGCCTTAATTTGTTTTGTAGTTTCGACTAATTTTTTGTCTTGTGTTATAAAGCTGAAATATTTGATAAAATTCTCTCTAATTTCATGCCATAGGAATGTTTCACCTCAAGCTTCTTCCATTTTGTACCATTTTTTTAGTAAGTCGGATAGCATCGATGGAAACAGGTGTGGCCATGTACATTCATCCTTATACCCAAGTCTTTTCCATTCATTTTCACATGTTCTTATGTCATCTTCTGGATCCTATCCTTGGATGAATATAGGTATTTGAGCTTGATTGGTTAACCTTTTTCCTCTAAATCTTTCTATAAAGTAAGTTGAAGCTATTGTCCATGTCTGCAGTCTTGATTGATGGGTATCCCACAATCTAGCATCTTCTCTTGTGAAGGTTTCCACTAAGCTTTGTAATCGGCCATGTTCAACAATATTCCTGGATACTTGTTCTATGTGCATAGCTGGTGATTCTCTTTCTTTATATCTTGGGACTTGTGTGATATTTACATTTGTTGGTTTTAGGGTAGGATATTCCCTAGTTTTCTTTTCAAATATTTTTGGGATGATGGTCACCACAAAGCATTGTTAGAATGGTTTCTTCTGCACTTTTTCAATGGTCCAGCATCCTCTTGCTTTTGTTTCGTAGTTCTCAACTTCCCAAACATATAATTCTGCGTCTGAGTTGTATCTTACTGAATCTTGATTCCCTAAGTGAAGTTCACCATAGACATTGGGTTCTGTGTAGTCCTCATTGTTTTGTATCTGATATAGTTGTCATATGTCGACTTCTTCATCAATAGATTCTATCCAAGGTTCTCCTCGGGATGGATGGATAGGTACTATGACTTTTTGTCCATTTCCTTTTAGTTTTATCCTTTCCTTGTCTAAGGATATTGAGGCATTGATTTTTCTTCCGCAAGGTCGACCTACTAATGCTTAGAAGGAGCTGGATCCTTCCTTAGGGTCAATAATTTCAAAATCAACTTTGGTCGATATTCCTTTTATTGTTGTTTCAACATTTTTCCAAACTTCGATAGGTTCAATCAGGCCCTGGTCGACTAATTTCAGGCATATTCCTGACTCGTATAGTCGAGGTCTACCCAATTGTTCCCAAGTGTCGCAAGTCATAATGTTTACTTGTGATCTGAAGTCGAGCACAACTTGTCGGACATGGTATCCTTCAATTTCTAGGTTGACAAGTGGGTAGGCATCACTTTTGTCCTTTTGGTTTAGGTTGCAAATATTTCTTGTTTGTTTTTCTGTGTTATTGTTGTGTTTTATTTTATACAAAAAGTCGATGAATTGAGATATCGTTTTATCATTTTGTACTAAGTGTATTAATTTTTTAATTGTGCTTTGTCGATTATTATCAGCTTCTTCTTGTCGACCAAATTCTCTAAATACATCCGTTGCGTCTTTATACAGTTGCTTTTGTTTAACTGGGTCAAGATAATCATTCTTTTCTTTTATTTTGCTTATACGTGGATTATAATTCCCAATTTTTGTCCCTTGTCGGGTTACTATTTGCATATTCTTTGTATTGATAATATCATGTTTTTAAATGCACAACAAGACATTAACATTTTTTTCTTATTAATTTTATCAAGCATAGTAGGGAAATCCTCTAATGAGTGATCCCCTACTCCATAGCTAGTACTTAATTTTAAGTCAGTTCTGTCCTTGTATGGACAGTCTGCATATCAGTGACCTTCTTTGTAGCACACGAAACATTCGATGGGCCCATGTGGTCGGTTGTCATGATTCCCAAAGAATCGACCTCGAACTCCATATCCTCCACGTCAGTTGTTGAACCGGCACTTATATCAACGACCTTCGTACCTTTTATTATTATGTTCATTTTGAGCATTACCTCATTGATTGTTCTCGTTGTTCTGTGCAACTATGTTTGTCTGATAGACTGCCTGGTAATTTTATCGATTTTTTAGGTTTAGGTGGCAGTCGGCCATGGTATGACTTTTAGTTTCACAGAATGCACACCAAGATGCTTTACCATTCCTCATGTTAAACAAGAAATATTTTGTGGTTTGTTCTCCATGTTCTTGGCAGATGTCGTAAAAACACTTTGTTTGCACAAAACAAACGTCCTGTCGGCTGATGTCCTATCTATAGTTATCTTTTGAATGTCCAGCCATTGAGCATTTTGTGCACCAGACATCCTGACTCTTAAAGTTTAGCTCTTTTAGTGATTTCTGCATGATTTTGACTTGTTCTTCTAGTCTAGTATCCGTGGGATATGCTGGGAAGTCTTCATCCATCTCCACTTGTAGGGATTTAGTAAGCGCATCTTCATATGTCTTGAATGTCTCTAGGCTTATATGCCGCCAAATTTTCTGTGAAAGACCTACAAGAAACCACTGAATTAACAATTGTTCATCAATTACATAATCAAGTTGGCTTACGATTGATGTATTAAGTGTTTCATAAGACCTTCTCAGCCAACTCGATTATGTAATTAATGAACAATTACATAATCCCACCTTAGTCTATGTAGTCACCCGCTTTAGTCTGAACCAACACACTCTTCAATGTATTCATTATTTTGCAGCACAACTCAATAAGTATCATTTTAGACTTGGTTTTAGTTTTCTCACATTTCACCTCGGAGGAAGAAAGAAGGGATCTTTTCCCCTTCAATTAGGAGTAATTGGTATGAATGGGAGGCCCATCCATCACAATATGATATTTGGATTTGGTTCACACCCCATTATCAAATTAGATTGGTTAATTAGTTAGGTATATTATTAAATAATGGTTAGCCTTTTGACTTGTCAAATCTGGACATGCATGTAATCATATCAAAATGTTATGAATCCTTCATCTAATATAAGCTAGTATTTTTTTCGTCTTATATGTATTTTGTTTATTCTAAGTTCGATTATTGAGTTTCATATGTATGTGGATCAATAATTTATTACATAATTTTTGTTGATACCTATGATAATTACCATTTAACTATTTTATTTTATTTTTATTGTTTTTTTATGTGGTTCGTTGCACCATAGCTTCATGGAAAGAATTTCAAGGGGCCCACCCAAAGGGACCTCACCCTGTAAGCACCAGTTTTGGGAACTTGTCCCTAGAAGGGATAGAGAATTCAAGCGTTGACCTCGACCTACTAACATCTTGGCCACATAATCTCCAACCAACTGAGCTACCCCACTGGACTAATTTTTAAATATTTATTTATTATAGTAGATTCTATATTTAATATATAGATTCATATTAAAATTGTTATGATAATTAAATACATAAAACCAGCACACAATAACACTTCGCTTCTATACCAAACAATCCTAAAAGAAACATTAAAAAAAGAGTGAAAAACTAAAACAACAATAAAAACAAATTATATAACAATAGTTAGCAATAAATCAATATTTTCAAAAAAGAAAAGAACTTATGAAACACTTAATACATCTAAAAATATCACAAGCCGAAATATATAGATAATTTAAAATCACATGTTTTAATTTTTTTAATCTTAATATAAAAAACATTAATATTATTGTAAACATAGACTTTAAACCAAAATCTATTTTAACGAAACAATCTAAATATTAAAATTAAAAACAAATTAAAAAATTAAAAAAAAATAAAACAAAGTAATTATACAATTCCCTACTTACTAAATGTTTAATAAAGAAACATCATAAAACAAAATAATAAAAACTAAAAATAATAAATATAATATAAAACACAGGTTAATATTTAAAAAAGAAACATCAACATGTTAACATTAAAAAAGAAACATCATAAAATAAAATAACAAAAACTAAAAATACTAAACATAATTTAAAAAATGTTAAACAATGCAAAAAATAAACATCATATAAACAAAGTAGAAACACTCTATTAAAAATTAGAAACAATTCCAATAATAAATATAATTTTAAAAACTTAATATTTAAAAAAGAAACATCATAAAATAAAATAACAAAAGCTAAAAATAAATTAGAAACAATTCCAATAATATATATCATTATTTTAATATATACTATTATTTCCCTCTTAAATGCATTCACTACATTTGCTCCTTGGTACGGTTTCTGATGCTTAGTTGCTTTGCCCTCCGCATGCCATTGATTTAATAGCTCCTATCTCCATTTGAATAGCTCTGAACATTGCAATTTGATGGCAGATTTTAGATCATATTAAAGGGTTTTTATTATTTTATTATTTCATTAATGTAATTTCTTATTGTTTAAAATACTACAACTTTCTCATCCATGAAGCCGAATGTAGTTAGATTTTTTTTCTAAATTCATTTGCTTTGAATAGTATTTCATTGGTTTTCTTAGAATATATGCAGAAGATCAAAGGTAGCTTAAGGAAACGCTGTAATTTCAATTTTTTTCTTAGTTTCTTCTAACTAGTTCCATTGATTTTCAGAACATGAATGAAGGTGATCCAATAAATCGAATACAGTTGGAGAGAGATGCATTAGCCAGGAAGAGAGCCGAAGAGGAAAAATTCAATAATTAGGGGAGGAGGAAAGTAATCCAATTTATAGTATGTTTATGATAATTTTTTCTATTTGAGTTTTTGAGTTTTTTTATTCCAAATTTCTAATGCCTATAATGAAATATTCAATTGCAAAGGTTCCCAGTAGATTTCATGTGGATGGAAAACATATTCAATAAAGTTCACTAGAGG
>LPNX011213903.1:176787-189071 GCA_001517045.1 Pseudotsuga menziesii | reverse complement strand
GGGGGGAGTGCTCCTTCATGTGTCGGGTAAAGTTAAATGGATACTTCAGTTGGAGGGGTACTCCTGAAGTGTGATCCAGTCTCCTTCCTCTGGTCGATGGATCACTAGATGATTATCATCATTTACTTCATCGTCTAGTCGGCTCCATATACCAAACTCACCAGCTCTTAGTCTTAGGTCCTCTTCGACAATGACTTGTATCCTAGTACTCGGATTCATTGGAGACATAGATCTTATCTCTTGGGGGACTTCTATTTGGAGAGCTTTTCGCTTCTCTATCCACAAGTCTTCTTCCATGGGTGACGCTTCTTCATCGATGCCTTCTTCCTATCGATCATGACCCAACTCTGGCAAATTTCTTTCTTGGTCTGTCACCCTAGTACTCATTCCTCTTTGCAGTGCTATAGCTCTTTCTTTTCTTTCTTCCCTCGTTTTTAGCCTCTTCTCCCTCTCTATCTTCTGTAAATCTGTCGTACCTTTGTGTATCACTGTCCATTCTATTTCCTTTTTAGGTCGACTTTTCATCGCTGGTGATGGTATCTCTTTTTAGTCGACTAGAATCCCCTTTACTTTACCTCGACATACGACCAACTACCCCCCAATTGGCTACCCGACACTTTATAAATCTCGGATAGTTCTATCTAATTGCTTAGGAAATATTCCCACTCCCTTTCGGCAATGAATTTCTCCCACTTCTTTTGTTTCTCTGCCCAATTAGAATTTTGTGGCGGTTCGCGTAGTGATGGACGAGGTTCGACAATATGACCCACTCCTTTTTTATCAGGAATTTGAACAATAAGGTCGGTAAGGAGCACATGAATTGCTCAGTAAGGTCTGTATAGATTTTCTTCTAAATGGTTTCTACCGAAGTTCTTTCTTTTATAGATTGCTCCTCGCAGAAATCATCGGTGATCTTTTCAAACCACTCTGATAGGTTTGTTCTTCCCCCGCGAATCAGTTTCTCTAGCAGTTGTTGTTCTTTAGTCGCTTCCATCTTTTTCATCCAAAAGTTTCTTCAAAATCTGGGGTATCGATTCTATGAACTTCGCATGGGTTTTAGTAAAGAATCGTTTTTTCACCTAAGTAGTTGTTAATCTGTTTCTTCGCACATAATTTTGCAAATAATTTGCTATTTTGCACTCCCACCAGTTCTTAATTTCCTACTCTAATATCATCTGCTTGTATTCATCTCAGATATGTACTACCGGAAACGAAACCAATGTTGTAATCTCACGGATCATAGAGGGTTACCAATAATACACATTAAAAGCATACAGACATATCAGAGACAAGAGACAAGAACACAGATGTAGGAATAACAGATTATATTATAACAAAAGAGTCCATACAATACATAGAACTAAACCCAGTTCTCATCTGGCTCAACAGCCTAATATATATCATTTACAAACAGTTACAAATAACTACCTATCAATTTGGTCAACTGACATGACCTTAGGTGGCCGACCTAATCTCTAATTAATCGGTTGATTGACTTAGTCATCTTACCAACTAGCTCCTCCAACAAGTACCGAGAATTTGAATATTGAGTATGAACTCATGGATTTCAGCAGCAAGGCTGATAGCCTCGATTGAGAAAACATTGGATAAATGCATGGAATTTTACAAAAGGGTGCTTACAACACATAATAAGTGCCAGAACTCTACAACAAAGAGACTTCAAGAGTTTCCAGGTCAAGAGGAGCATTTGAAGTACCTTCATGATAGGCTGCAAGAAGATGATCTTAACATACAGTTGGTTAAGGGCCTAAATGAGAAAGTGGTAAAATGTTTGGTTGCACAATATGTAGTCAACAATTTCCTGCTAGAAGACAAGCTCAGAGTCACTCCACCAAGAGCAGCAGAGATAAAATACTAGTTGTCCATACATGAAGTGACAGTTAGACTATTGGAACCTATGGACTACAGGACTATAGCTACATATGCTACTACATGGAAACAATTCATGGATGGATTGGCTGGGCCCACCTAGTCTATTTTGTTTTATTCACATGTGGAAATATTTTATGTAATATTTTTTATTTATTTAAATTGTCCAATTGAGCACACTAGAGGACAAAATGTTGTAATCGAAAGGTTAAGGAAACCTAAGAGTCTAGGGTAGCTAAAAAGTCATGTGTAATTTGTATAAATAGGGGTGGAATAGAGATGAATGAGGACTTTTTCTGGCACACATTTGATGAAACATTTTGTAATGAGAACTACTTCTTTTTAAAATAAAGAGAACCAAGATTTCGCTGGAGGAAGGACTTTATGAGATTCAAGATTGATTATGTGGATTGTTGAATGTGAACTACTTCTACTTTGCTTTGTTGCATAACTATGAGATCATTCCAACCTATTGAACTATTTTTTGTAGTTTATGAATGGTTTCATTTTCTATTTCGAATCTTGTGCAATAAATGCGTAATGGATGTTTTAACTTAACAAAGCTATCTTTGTGTTATTTTTCTGTTGTATTTATGTATGAAGAATTTCAACTACCTGTAGGATTCTATGTACAAAAATACAGTATATTACTCATTCAGATATAAAATTTTCTCCTTGGGATAGTTAGAATTAGTTTAGAATAGATTAGTTGTTCTTTGCTTTCGTAGAGTGATTGTGGGTAGGAGCGGTAAGACGGAGGGAAGACCTGTGCATCTCTAGTGAGGTTCTTACCCACTATCACTTGCATTTAGTATAGGCACTTGCATTTCATCATAAAATATACAATTTTTATAAACGATGGACCGGGCCACAACTAGTAAATTATATTTAAAACTTTCTTTTAATTCTACAGTAGCCGAGCCGCTAATCAGATGGATTCCCCATACAAATGGATAAATGATCTAATTGGGAACAGTTATTGGGGAGAATTCGTACTGTCGATACCTAGAATTTTTTTGGGCATTAACAACACCATATGCTGCTAAAGAAATCCTAACATTACGAAGTTCTTATTTCAAGTGTGGCCATTCTTCCTCTATATCTATAAATGCAGAACCATCTGCAGGCATTCGAAGAATGTCATTTTGACTTCTATTATGTGCATGGTAATCCATAAATTGTGCTGTGTTTTTGCACTTGAACAGTCATTGCAAATGTGGAATAATTGTAATATAATGAAGAACCTTGCGATGAACCTTTTTTGTTACTTGATCTGTTCGATATTTACTGATATGACATTCTGAACATTCTGTTTCAAATTCATGTTGTTTATAAAATATGATATGGTCATCGGGGCATGCATCAATTGCTTCATACTGCATTCCAATTTCTTTCATGATGACAAATAAATCTCAATATGTGCGAGGTAAAATATTTGGTGATGGTAACAAAAACTCATCTATCAAGCAACAAAAAAATTAAAGTAAAAAAATAGTTAATATAGTATATAAATAATTTTAATGAAACATGTTTCATCTGTATTAATTTTCCTAATCACTAATTAACAATGAAATTACTATGTGATGGAAGATAATCAAAGATAACCTTTATCACAATCATATTTATGTGATGGAATAGATTACATACCTTAACATATGTGTGGTTAATCTGTTTGAAATACCATTCATAACATTCAAGTTCTTTATCAATAATATAGCAAAGATAATATTTGTGTTGGAGCCTTCATAAAGGGGTTCATATTCATTCTCAAGGAGAGGTAAATCATGAACATCATCGAATTCATCATTTTAATGATCATCATCATCATCCATTCTAACATTAAATGTATGATGGGTCAATGTATTTGTACTATCATCTTCAACTATGTCGTGAGTATAATAATCTTCTTGAATATGATCATTAACTTGTTCTTCATTTTTCATAGGTCGATGGTCCATCGGTGCTTGTTATGAAAGCACGTCCTCTGGTCGATATATTGTCGTAGGATGTATTTCCCTTATAATTACATGAAACCATATTCAAGAGATATTAGTTAATATAATAAATATTAAAATGATACATACTTTACAAAACCAATCAATATAAAGACATATATAATGAACAACTTACAAATGGACTATAGTCATGTCCCCCTCACCATGTCCATATTCCCTACAATGTCTTTTAGTTGTTGCGATCTTTATTCTTCTCCTTTTAAATCCCCTACATTGACTACATGGAAAATAACATTTCCCATCACCCTTTCTTTTTAGTCCATCCCACAATCTAGCAAGCAATCCAGGATTTTTATCGTGTGGATTAGGAATAATGATCTGTTCTGACATTTTCTGATACCAAGCTTGACTAATGATTATCGATCTTAAAAAATCAAGATCCACACTTCACTATTTTTAATAATAGTAACGATTGAATTAATTGTGGCCTTTTGTATGTAAAACAGTCAATGCAAAGATTATAACTTCCACAAACTTTCGATTCTATATAAAACATGTCAGAATACTCCTATTATATCGTTTCTAAGCAAATTAATGTTGAATATCTGATGCAATTAGGATATTGACCTTTGTAAACTTTTCCTCAGTAATACGGCGACCTAATTAAAAAATTTGACAACTGTTTTTGGATTACTGACGGCCGTCAAATATTCTATGCAAACTAAGGAAAATTTTAAAATAAACCAAACAAATTCATAATGATCAAGGTGAAATCTGACGACAGGGTCAATTTCACCGGATGGCGCCAGATTTTCTCGTCGGATTTTGGGTTCAAATATTGTTGTGAGAGGACACTATTGTTTTTGTTTTATTGCATAAATATAAATATGGATATGAGCATCCTGTTGCATTTTTCAACAAGGTGTTAAGGGATGTTGAATTGAGGTATTTAAACCCATTATGCATATTAACCATGTGAAATGGGAAAATCATAGAGAATAATGTGCTCAATACCTTACTCAGAATAATTATAAAGAAACATAGACTTCTCTATGCTCATATCCATGCCTGTGGAAAAAAAGAAGGATTTAATAATATCGAAGTACTATTTCCATTCTCGAGATGATCCCCTTCCAAAAATTAGACATCATCAACAAAAAGTAAATGTGTAAGATGTAGAAAGGGAGAAAAATTGATACCTTTAATTTTTTTATCCAATTTTGCCAAATTTATGAGTAATCTTAAACCTTTTATGACAAGAAGGAAAAACATATGTGATAAAAAATGCCCTTGATGTAACCCTGTATTTCCTTTGAATAATGAAGTAGGATGACCATTGCCAATAAATGCATAATTTGCACTTGACATACATGCCATAATCGAATTTGAAACCTCAACTAGAAGTCCAATCCGTATTAGGAAAAAGCTTAAGAAGTACCAATAAACTATTTCATAAACTTTAATTAAATCCATCTTAATAATAAATTTAGTTTCCCTACTTGGAATTTTGGATAAAAGTCACAATTTGGGCAATTTTTTAGCTTTACTAGTCAAGACTGTAGGGGGTTCCAACTGACTCGAAATGGTATAAAATTTGAAATGAAAGGGTATTATGAATATTATAACATACCAAGATGACCTATTAACAATTTTTATCTAACTTTAAGCTTCTGAAACATGGTTTGTTTCTAAGGAGAAAAGTGCAAATTTCCTAGGAAATTGAGGTCAAATCCGCCTAGGGATGGAGGCCAATTTGGAAAACCAAATCAAGTACGAGGAGGTGAATATTATGCATAAATTTATATCATTAATCATGTTTATTAATCTCTTCAAACGGATTATGATGTGCAACATTTTTATGGTAACTTCCATGGAAGTTACTTAAGGGGAAATTGAATTATTAGCTCAAAATTGACACATGACAAGTAGAATAGATGGATCAGAGAGTAATCTGAAATATAATGGTCATATACACAATAAAAAAAAATTCCCAAAATCATAAAAATTAAATAAAACACCTCATACAAATCTGATTTAAAACTCCTTCAAGATTGAAGCCAACATCATGAACACTAGTGATTCAATGGCATGAGAATACAAGCTTTTCACATGAGTTTCTTGGATTTAAAGATACATAGAATATGTACATGAAATTATAGAGAAATACATAATATATGTCCTCCAAAACATTATCAAACTCATAGAATAACCCTCATACAAATCTGATATAAAATTCCCTCAAGACTGAAGCCAAATTCATGAAAACTAGTCATTCAATGGCATGATAATGCAATATTTTCACACATGAGTTTCCTGCATTTCAAGATACAAAGAATATGGACATAAAACTAAAAAAATTACATCATATTCCCAATCTTGCGCATCAAATGGACTCCTAAAATAGAAAGCACAATTCCAATAAGTGTTCCATCGACATCAGAGGGTGAGGGAATGGCAAAGAAGGAATGATAGAAGAGGGAGATAGATGAGAAATTGAGTTGTATGGACCTTAAAATTTCAAATAAACACCATCAATAATATACATTGATATGTTTTAATGGTTTCTCTATCAACCAACTTGGAAATGAATCCAACTCCCTCGAAATTGATTCAAGTAGGGAGAGTAAACACCCACCGTGCAATATACAAACAAAAGCTCTCCAAAATGTCAAATCTCAATTAAAAAATGTTAAAAAACTGTCCATTTTTACTTCTTGCTCTTTTATTAATCTCCTTGGCCTCATTTCCCTCCAATAAACTCAAATTACCTTCTCATTAGTTCATTAACTTGAATTAGTGTTAGTTTAGGTCACTACATTAACCCAAGTGACACTTGTGTTGACTTTGCTTGCTATCCCTTCATGAAATTCAACCTGGATCCTTTAATGAAACTTATTTGGGGCCCACACACATCTCATGTGCCTATTGGGTCTATTTGCATCTCTTACATGTCATAGATGTCAAAGAATATGTCATAGTTGTAAGAGAATCTGTCATAAGTTTCGTAAAGTGTCATAGAGTTGCCATAATTGTCATAATGATTGTCATAGTTGTCATAGAATCCTGCCATTGCCTAAATTTATCCTATGAATCTTCATCCACCACCTTGGAAGTAATTCCTTTGTACAAATTTTAATTTGAGGATCATGACATGTGTAAATGAGGAATATTCCTTCATGTGGAACCCCTACATTCACTTATGCACCCCCATGTCCAACAAGGAATCATTGCCACTTAATTTTGGAGAATTTAATATCTATTCCGTCATTTATTGCCCCATTTTCCACCTTCCACAAATATGAGTTTGAATTTACATGTGAAACTATAGGCCTTGGGGTTGAATATCAATAGTTTGATTTTTTCACATAACCCTTATGAATTGGATTGGAAAACTTAACTATTTATTTTAAAAATATTTGATTGGGCACCTAAGGTTTCTTGTCCTCAATCAATTTCAAACATGGATTTTGAATCATCTTCTTTCCTTCCAAAACTTTGCTTCAAACCTTAGTTGCAATTTGAGTAGTGGCACTCATGTACTACAATTGTGTGTTTCCAAAAGTAAAGATATGTGGATATTTGCATATTGATATATCATGTGGCATTACCACTAACATGAAAATTATTAATCAAATCCATCAAAAAAAAATTACGCCAATAATGTTTACCTCTTCATAATTGAAAAACTTTTCTGAATTTTCAACCCTTTTTTTCTCACTGTATAATTGTTTGAAGTTGCAAGTGAGTTTCCAAACTTTGAGTTTTCAATATTCCAATAAATTTTCAAAGAGGAACCACCCTTCTTATTGCTACACTACTGATTCCAACCTGAACTAGAGTACTAAATTCAAATTATCTTATTGAACCAATAAATCAATTCTGGTTAGCCTTCCCAGGAATAGTTAGGTTATAAATTAGCAGAACCTCTAAACTTAGTTGCCTGATAAGTCCTTCCAGTAATACTACCTCCCTAAGTTCAAATCCTGCAATTCAGTTTTCGCAAGCTCCTTCCCCACAACTGAGTTTTCACACCTCAGGATCCTGCATTCTCCTTTCCGCAACAGAGTTCCCGCAACTTGCGGGATGCAAGATTTCAATTCCCAAAACAATCCTCCCACACCTACGAGCCTGTAACAACCTATCCCGCATGTGGAATGAGGAATGCGAGATGTGGGATGAAATTTTTCATTTCTTTAAAATTTACAACTCCCGCAAATCTTCACCCGCAACCTTCTGTCCGCACCGTTGATCTTTAGCGGGGCGGATATGAACCGTCAATCTAACTTTCAACTGTTAGATATTTGCAGATCCAATTTCCAGTGTTTGATCTAAGTTTTTTTCTGCATCATCCAAGCCATGCACAAGCATACCTCCTCCTCCTCAACCCTTCAATGGTCGATTTTAGCTCCTTAACCTGCATCAAGTTTAATTCGAGATAAAATCCCTTCATGAAATCTTAATAATCAAATTATTCCTTTGATTAATCAAAGAATCGATCAATCGATCTCTGTTTTTACTCACTTTGAGAAACCCTGAGTTCAAACACAAACTTATCATTCATTAACATGGGATTTAATCAAATATTCAATTCATGAATTCACAGACTCAAGGAGAATTGAATTTACACACATAGATTATGTCGAAATAGGATTTTTCGTTCACACACTGAACTGTACATACATATTTATTTCAGAACCTGTGTTCTGATCTCTTCAGGCCTGATACATCTTTAAATGGATTTGCTTGAGCCAAATTTACCCTGTTCTGGCTATTGTCTATCCCTGTCTCTCCTATCCTATTCTACTCTCTCTCTCTCTCTCTCTCTCTCTCTCTATATATATATATATATATATATATATATATATATTCCTCTATATCTTGTAGGTGTACATATATATATACAAACAGAAATCCGAAACAAATTCTGGTTCAGATCCAATAAACACTCAATAATCCCTAATATTTTTCTAACTAATCCTAATTACAACAAATCATCTAACCTATCATATGACTCACTACCATTAGATGAGGGATTTGTTACAATGACTCATTAATTGACCCAATGACTCACTCATCCTCTTAGTGACTCGCCATCTATCTAGAATAAAATAAAAAATAGGTTTACTTACAATGTGATGGTTCAAAGACCATCAATTCAAAATTGAAGACCCCTTCTAGGCATGATCCAACATTTAACTTGGAATTTGAATGGAGAGAAGGATGCTCCTGCATTTGACTCCCCAGGAAGAAATAAATATGACATCCAGGTCATAGCCTTCTGTCTTTAATATACCTAGATCCCAAACCTTGTGTTGTAGTTGGTCATCATGTTGTTATGTCTTTGTCATCTTCTATTCTCCTGGTTTCCAAACCTTATGTTGCAATGCTCCACTAGCCTTGATCTTGCAATCCTTTTCTATCACCTGCCTTCTCTTGTTGTTTTGCTTATTTGCTCTGTTGATGAAAATATTCATTCTTTCCTCATGCCTTCTTCGAGATATCTTCACCATCAACAACCTTATTTCTTCAATATCTATGTCCAATCTATCCTTTGACTGGTACATTTGCATCTTCTTTTCCTGAAATTGTTGTTCCTTTGTCCTTTTGTTGCTGTCTACTTTTTGTTGTATCTTCATATCTTCAGGATCTCCCTTCTTAATTACAATCATACCCCAACTAGAATGGATTCCAAGTGGCTCCACAAAATTATGATGGTCTACTATTCTTCTTGACTGTTGTAAAATAATCATATCATTACAAGATAATGCCATGTCTTGACCCTCCATTCTATTAGGATATTTAGACAATTAGGAGTTAGTTAAGATCAAATTTTGTAATATATTCGTTAGGTAGAAGTGTGTTTCTTTAGTATGCATTAGTATGCATTTGTAAATATTCTAATCCGACGGTCACGATATGTTTTAGACATAGAGTGATCCGACAGTTCAACTTTTCTTAGATCATACCTACCATTAATCTATGGCTTAACACCCGATTGGTATATGATCTCTATTTAAAGAGCATAGAGGGTCCTTGGCTAGTTGATCAATTATAAGAAGCTCATATGTAACTTTCTTTCTTTTGCATAATAAATTGCTCCAAGTAGCTATTTGTCTAGGGCCATGGACTGTTTCCCTCTCGAGGGTTTTAACCACGTGACAAACATCGGTGTGTTGATCTATGATCTATTTGTGTGAAGTGGTTGCTGAAGGTGTTTGGTATCTTGGGAGTACCCTGTGTACCCGAACATGGTATCAGAGCTTTTATGAAGAGCCGCTTTCGGTTTTGATCAAGATCTAGAACCGGTGTTGCCAAAACTTAGAAAGGGTTTCTGGTTCTATATTTTCTATGCATTTTTGGCCTATGGGAGTTGTTCCATTGCATCCAAAGCGTCGTTTTCATTGGGAAATAGTTTTCATTTCACCGAAAACCATTTCCGTTTGTTCCAAAAACACCCATTTCGTCAAATCTGAAGGTATAATGTTACAATGACGGATTTTTTTTTAAATCTCTCATATTTTATTAGTTTATTATTAGATATTTTCTATTTTAGTCTTGAACTATTGCCTTCCTTGACTACGTATGCTCTTTGACGTGCACCTTGCACGATCACGGCAAAGGAGATACAGTAAGGGAAAGTCTTTTTTTCTTGTCTTCTCGGCTACATATGTTCTTTGCCGTGCACCTTGTGTGATCACAGCAAATCAGAAACAACGAGAAAACTTGAAAACGTAGACTTTTCGGGTAAGCTAACCAAGATCTAACCCCATTGTGTGGAAAATGTTTTTTTTTTTTTTTTTGATTTTTGGGAAAAGAAAGCAAGCATGGAGAATGAGAGAACAGTTTTAAAAAAAAAAAAAAAAACCTTCCTCTTTCCATTATTTTACGTACCTTTTAAACTTAGCTCACTTGGTCCAAAGTTGCTTTATTACTTAATAGGTTTTGAGTTCAAGTCTTATTAAGCTACTTTTTAGTGCGTGCAATTTATATTTTCAAGTTATTTTATTGTAAAAGTGCATCTCACATAAATAAAATAAAATAAAAGTGAGTCACTTAAGTCTTTTAATTTATTACCGCACTATTGAAAAGTCACATTATTGTAAAAGTGAACATCACTTATTCTACAAAAGTTATTCACTTCAAAGCAACTTTATTGTAAAAGTGATTGTCAAAGGTTAATCTTGGGAAGAGGGGGCTTCTTTTTTTTAGTTGGTCAAGTTAATATCTGTGTCGGAGACATTTACCATCATACTCACTCCTTCGGTCAAATTGGCCTAGTTAAACCACTATCCTAAGTTTAATTGACATCAGTGGAGCATTAATTACCATCATCCCAGTCACTCCCACACCTACCTACAGTCAAGGAGGCTAACTTAGCCTTCTCTTACAGTCAAGGAGGATAACTGGAGCACTCCAGGGGTGATCTGTGTGACATTAATGCACCTAATTGCTAACTGGTGGTTACTTTTAGTTCAACCAATCAATTACAGTCAGTTAAGGCGCATCCATTCATTAAATATATTATTTAATGATTATTTAATGATTATTTATTATTATTTAATGAACTGGAGTCAACAAGGTGCCTCCACCAACTTCTGATGGTCAGTTCAGCTTCAGTTAACCTCATCAGGGTTCATTGGAGTCATGCAGTACTAGCACTTGATGGTTGGTTTGCTATGACATGTGTTTGATCTCCTTCAGTTGAGATTAAGTCATTTATTGCACTCCGACTTCAGTTAGGGTTTGGTGAGTCAATTAGGGTTTTGTTCAAGTGGTTAACTGAGTGAGATTGCATGGAAAAGAGTCAGTTAAGCTAGACTCACTCATTGAATTCGAATTGTCCCTTAGGTATTCGAATTCTTCATGGAGTTAAGCCATTGCTATGCATGGAAATTTTAACCTTTCATTATTTATAATATATACAGAGAGGAAACCTATTTGGTATTCCAGTTATTTCCAATTCATGAGTATTTGTTAATTATTCTTTGATGATTTTGATTCCTAGTTCCTAGATCATGTGCAAGAATTAATATGGTATCAGATCCTGCGGCAAGACGAAGAACAATCTCTCAAGAACAAGATTTTTTGACAGATTTCTCCATGAGAAGTGAGCAATAGCTCAAAATTCCAGCACTGCACCAGAAGCCAAGGCTTACCACTTAATACCCCAAGTAAAAAACTTGTTGATCAAGCTTGCTTGATTGACTATGCTGGGTGTGATGAAAGCCTAAATGTGCAAGCTGTCCGACCTTACGGTGCCTATTTGTTTTGATTTGCAGGTCTTAACAGGTACAACTTCAAATGGACTCATCAATCCCTCTTCTCACCCCATTCACAAGCTATTCGGAATGGAAGTTGAAGATGATTGCATATCTGAAGAGATGATGTCTCTATGAGGTGTCTATTGGAATTGGAAGAGAGACTTATGAGAATTAGAAT
>LPNX011213903.1:153658-174318 GCA_001517045.1 Pseudotsuga menziesii | reverse complement strand
CTATTTGGTATTCCAGTTATTTCCAATTCATGAGTATTTGTTAATAATTCTTTGATGATTTTGATTCCTAGTTCCTAGATCATGTGCAAGAATTAATAATCTGCCACGTCACTATTGGGGACATCTTCAACATTTTCTTTGATCAAGCATAACTTCATCATCCAGAATCAGTTTTAAGTGCCATTTTTTTAAAAACCGCATATTTTTTCGAGCTCTTTGCATCTAGATATTTAGTTTATGTTCTTTCAGCCATTATTTTATAGTATGGCCACCCCTTGTGATATTATACTTACAAGTTCTAACTATTTCTCATGGAAATCTTGTATGGAGGATGTTATGCGAAGTAGGGGAATTTTCAAGATAACCTTAGGGAAAGAAATAGAACCCACTGATGATGATAAGAAATTTAAATGGGAAAATAGATGTGATGAAGCTCATGGATTGATTGGGATTTCAATCTCTATTGATTTGCGTTTCCACATATCTGGAATTGATGAACCTGATAAAGCTTGAGAAAAGTTGGAATCTGTGTTTGGTAAACACAATGAAATTCAGGGTCATCAACTTAAGAATGAGTTTCTTTCCTTGAATCCAAATGATTTCTCATGCATTCAAGACTATTTATCTAAGTATAAAACTCTTAGACTATTATGTGCAGAATGTAAGATTAAGAAAGAAGACAAACAATGTATTTATCATATTCTTTCAAAACTTGGACCTGCATATTCTATTTTTGTATCTACATTCTACTCCATGAAAGAATCCTTAACTGTAGCTAGCTATCAAGAGCCTAGCCTTGAATCCTTCTGTGATTCCTTCATTAGAGAGCAAGATAAGCTCATTCATCTTGGAATAATTAACAATGCAGATACATCTGGGAAAGCCTTATTGTCCCGACAAAAAGAAAAGTCCAAGCCTCCCAAGAAATAGAATTTTCACAATAATAAGCAAAACAACAAGGGTCCCAAACCCTCTCAATCAGCTCCTTCTTTAAAAAATGACAAAGGATCCAAGCAAAAAGGAAAGAAGACTGAGCGTCATTGCAATTTTTGTGGGAAAGATAATCATGATGAATCTAAGTGTTTTAAGAAGATGGAATCCTTGGAAGCAGCAATGAAGAAGCACCACATCAGCCTAGATTTGTCTTCAGAATCTACCTCTCATGGACATGCACTTTGTGTTTCTGGTTACTCTTATATTGCATCTTCTTCTTCTACTTCAATTGAATGGCTCATTGATTCTAGAGCATCTTATCATATGGCTAAGGATAAAGCCATATTTTCTACTATGCATGAATGTAACACCAAACAAATATTTGTTGGTGATGATAGATCTCTAAGCGTTGTAGGATCTAGAATAGTTTCAGTAGAAGATGGTCATTTCAGTGATGTACTATGTGTTCCAAAAATTTCTTGCAATTTGTTATCAGTCTATCAAATTACTCATTCAGGTGAAGGTAAAACTGTGACTTTTACACCTCACCAAGTTGTAATCAAGGATTTTAAAAATCCTCAAAATGTCCTTGCTATTGGAGCTGTTGATGATATTACCAGGTTATACAAATTTAACAACTTTGGGTCATCACCTTTTCCTTCAGTTTTTGTTGCTCATAGTGATAACTTGAGCAAACTTTGGCATGAGCGATTTGGTCCCTTAAATTATCGCTCATTGCAACAACTATGTAAAGACAATATGGTGACTAGTCTTCCAATGGTATCTTGCAAGGATGGTGTTTGTTCTGGTTGTGTACTCAAAAAAAATCATCGAGACAATTTTGACAAATGTGCCTCTTGGCACGCCTCGGTTCCCTTGGAGCTTGTGCATAGTGACTTGTGTGGCCCTCTTCCATCTGCTTCCTTTTCTGGTTTCAAATATTTCTTAACCTTCATTGATGACTACTCCAGATGCACTTGGGTTTACTTCCTAAAACTTAAGTGAATTATTTAACATGTTCTTGGCCTACAAGGCCCTTATTGAAAAACAATCTGGTCATCAAATTATTAAGTTAAGATTTGACAATGGAGGAGAATATGTTAACAACAAGTTCACTACTTTTTGCACTGAACAAGGAATCCAACAACAGCACACTGTTCCATATACACCACAACAAAATGGTGTAGCTGAATGGAAGAACCGCACTTTAAAAGAAATGGCTAATTGTATGATCCAATCTAAAGGACTAAGTCTTCAATATTGGACTGAGGCCATAAATTGTGCAAATTACATAGTTAATTACACACCCACTGAAGTTTTATAGGGTATAACACTGGAAGAAGCATGGAGTAAAATTAAACCAGATGTAAGTCATTTTCGTGTGTTTGGTTGTGAAGCATGGGCTCACATTCCGAATGAAAAACGGAAAGCATTGCAACCTAAAAGTTAAAAGTGCATATTTGTTGGATATTCTGAAGATGTAAAAGGTTATAGACTTCTTCAGCCCCATTCACATGATATAATCATTAGAATAGATGTTAAATTTGATGAAAATATCTTGGCCTGCGAGCCTAACTTGGAGGGTGTGCCATCTTTGGCCTGCGAGCCTAATTCGGCGATTGTGCCTTCTTCTTCTTCTTGCAAATTCCTTGACAGGTTTCCAACTCTAGTTTCTAATGATGACAGTGAGGATGAAAATCCACCTCCGCCTGCTCATGTTCCTCCAATTGCACCAACACCAATACTTCCTCGATGGGTCCGTTCAACATGTGAAGCAGCTGGTGATCTTGCCGGTGATCCTAGAGATCAACGTCGAACACGTTCTCAGTTTCAATGAGCCTCTTCTCTTTTGGATCAAGTTTTCAAGAATCATGATCCCAGTCTAAGTATGCTTGTGACCTTCTTCGTCGCTTCCACATGGAAGATTGTAAACCAGTCCCTTCTCCCTTCCAATCTGGAGTCAAACTTTCTTCCACTTATACTTCCCCTGAAGTAGATGCCACCTTGTATCGCCAGCTTGTTGGTAGTCTTTTATACTTGACTAATTCCCATCCTGACCTTTCCTTTGACATTGGTCATGTTTCCCGTTATATGCAAACTCCTCATGAAAGTCACTAAAAAGCAGCAAAAAGAATACTTCGATATATTCGAGGTACAATTCAGTTTGGGATTCATTACAATATAGGGGGGAAACCTTTGTTGGTTGGTTTCACTGATTCATATTGGGCCGATGATCCTAATGATCGAAATTCTACTGCGGGTTATGTTTTCAGTCTAGGATCTGGACCTGTCACTTGGGCTTGTAAGAAACAAAAAGCTCTTGCTCTTTCTTCAGCAGAAGCAGAATATCAAGCCACAGTTAATGCCGGTTAGGAAGCTTTATGGATTCGACAAATCCTTTCAGAGTTTGGATTCGAGCAGCAGTAGCCTACTCCACTTTGGTGTGACAATCAAAGTGCCATCAAGCTTGCTAAAGATCCAGTTCTACATCAGCGCAGCAAACACATTGAGCTACACATGCACTTCATCAGAAATCTTTTTCATGATCATGTTATTGAAGTGCTATATTTCCCTACAGAGGATCAGGTTCCAGACATCTTCACCAAGTCTCTTACAGAAGTGAAGTTTTCTAAACTTTGGTCTATGTTAGGAGTTCAGGAATGTGTCCTTAAGGGGGGATAGGCTCTAATGCCTCCTTCCTTCTCCTAATAGTGTCACTTTTGTAAATCCTTCAATCCTATCCCAAGTTGTTTTTAAGGGGGGATGTTAGGATATTTAGACACTTAGGAGTTAGTTAAGATCAACTTGTGTAATATATCCATTAGGTAAAAGTGTGTTTCTTTAGTATGCATTAGTATGCATTTGTAAATATTCTAATCCGACGGTCACGATATGTTCTAGAAATAGAGTGATTCGACGGTTCAACTTCTCTTTGATCATACCTACCATTGATCCATGGCTTAACACCCGATTGGTCTATGATCTCTATTTAAAGAGCATAGAGGGTCCTTGGCTAGTTGATCGATTATGAGAAGCTCATATGTAACTTTCTTTCTTTTGCATAATAAATTGCTCCGAGTAGCTATTTGGCTGGGGCCGTGGACTGTTTCCCTCTCGAGGGTTTTAACCATGTGACAAACATCAGTGTGTTGATCTATGATCTATTTGTGTGAAGCGGTTGCTGAAGGTGTTCGGTCTTTTGGGAGTACCATGTGTAGACGAACACATTCTTTTTCTTTCAACACTATCAATGAAATTTTCCTTACTTTCCAACATTAATCAGCCTTCTATGCCAATCCTTGGATTGCTTAGCTAGGTTTCTAACATTTCTGACTCTTTCTCATATTTTCTAAAGGAAAAATCCTATTTGTATTCATTAGCAAATCCTACAACAACAAATTCTTTTAGGTACTGATTTCCTTCTTGAGGAAATAAGATGTCTTCTTTTATCACAAAAGATTTCTTTCTCTATATATCTGCATTCCCTTCAATACCTGCAAATATACACCAGAAGTCAGTTTTAAAAATGTGAGACTCTGAAGCCCCTATTGGTATTCTCCCAAGCATCCTTCCTTTGTGTTGGCCTAAACATAACATTAAACATTCATCATCATTCATTACAGTTTGAGTTATAGGATGCATATATTCTTCACATGATATCATTTCATTTCGTGTTACAATAGAATAATGTTCTAGTATCACATCTTCTTTTTCTTCAGACCTCCTGACAGTCCAAAGTAGTTGTTTCCCCTTTTCCTTCATCAGAATATAATTCTGATTTTTCCATGTAGAAATGTCTTTGTACGCTTCTTTTTCCTCCTCCAATTGCATGATAGTCCCAAATGATTATTTATCCTCATTGTCCTTGAATACATACTCAGTTAAGGATCCCTCTACTTCAAACATTTCTTCTGGCAACTTCCTTTTTTCAATGAAATCTATCTCTCTTAAGGTCTAAACTACAGGCTACATACAACTTTCATCCTCCTTCACAACAGGATTATGTTTTGTTGTCATGATTTTGAAAAGAATTTCTTCTCTTCCTTCATTATCCTTGACAGTCCAAGATAATTCTTTAGTTTCTCTCTCCATAACCACATCACTTAAGTGTTTTCCAATACCTCCAACCACAGTCAATTTGTTATATTTAATCCCACAAGACCCAATGGTCTTATTTGATGATTCAATCACCAAATATTCTTGTTGTCCCAAGACTTCTTGAAAAGAATTAAGATTCTTCCCCTTTCCTTAATTCTTTGTTACAATCTTATCAAATTGTCTTACTTCATTCATTGTACTTACAGATACATACCAAATATCAGTTTCAAAAACGATATACTTTACATCTAGGGTTTCATCCATATTATATTTATGCATTTCTGAACTTATCAGTGAGTTCAAAAAATCATCTATAACCTATGATTCTTTGTCCTCTCCAAGCAAAGGACCCTGTTCTGGTTCACAATATGTAACCTCCATCTCAGACTCGGCTCCTCTGAGTTCTTTCTCCAACTCAACAAACATATTTTGTTGTAGCTTCACCTGTAGTGAATGCCATCTTACCTTCTTTTTCATGATTCAAACATACCTCTGGTTCTCTTCTTTAGCAGCTTGCATCTGCTTCTCCAATCATAAAATGTCTTTTACTAACTCTAGCAATCCTCTGTCATCTTCTTTTTGTCTTTCCTTCTTCTTTCTTCTGCTGTGGCTTTTCTCTGAACCCTGCAATGACCTTTAGTAGTCATTGTTTCTATCTCCCTCTCCTCTTTTGTGAAATTGATCTTGTTCACTTGTGAACTACTTTCCTAAGCCTCCCTCAACAAGTCTCCACGCTTGTCTATTATACCTCAACAAGCTATCTCTCCTTGAGCTTGTTTTTTTGGTATCTTTGGTCCTCTCACTAGAACCTTTTGAGCATCTGCTTTGCTCTTCTTTGCTTCTGCAGGTCCACTTATCTTTTGAGAACATGCACTAGTCCTCTCTTTTCCAACCTCTATTGGATTTATGGGTTCTTTCACTGCTTCCTCAAGAACTTCTCTTTCCTCTAAGAGTTTACAAACTCTTCATCAAGAATACAATTATCCTTGATACATATCCTTCCATTTCTACTATCAACCTTTCTTGTTTGTTTCAAACAATTCTTATAACCAGAGTTAAATAAAACATCAATCAATCCATACCTTTAATACTATCAACAGTCTTCTTCCACTCGTACAGTTGGCTGAAATATCTATCTTACTATATTCAAAAATCCTCGTCTTGATCTTGTCTTCCTTGTTGAATCCTCCAAAGGATTTCTTCTTCACTTTCTTCTGTGGCTAGAATCAAAATTTAATCTAAACCACACCTTCTTTGTCTGCAAGTGTTTTCCCACAGTTAATTATAACCATAATATAAAACAAAAAGATCATTACCTCATTCCAAGAGCTAGTTGTGCTCTGATACCAAATGATGCCAACCCGAACTAGAGTACTGAATTCAAATTATCTTATTGAACTAGTAAACCAATTCTTGTTAAACTTCCCATTAATAGTTAGGTTCTAAATTAGAAGAACCTCTAAACTTAGCTTTCTGATAAGTCCTTCCTGCAATATTTCCTCCCCAAGTTCAAATCCCGCAATTCAGTTTCTACAAGCTCTTTCCACGCAACTGAGATTCTGCACCTCGGGATCCCGTGATTCTGTTTCTGCATTTCCGCATTCTCCTTTCCATAGCAGAGTTCCCACATCTTACGGGATGCGGGATGCGAGATTTCAATTCCCAAAACAATCCTCCTGCAACTATGAGCCCCAAACAACCTATCTCACATGCGGGATGCATTTTTTCATTTTTTTAAATTTACAACTCTCGTAAATCTTTGCTCGCAACCTTCTATCTGCACCATTGATCTTTTGCGGGGGGATCTAAACTATCAATATCTTTTTTGATGCTGATCTAACTTTCGACCATTAGATCTTTGCGGATCTAATTTCCACCGTTCGATCTAAGTTTTTTTCTTCATCATCCAATCCACGCACAGGATTAAATCCTCCTCCTCGAACCTTCAATGGTCGATTTCAGCTCCTTAACCTGCATCAGGATTAATTCAAGATAAAATCCCTTCATGAAATCTTAATAATCAAATTCTTCCTTCGATTGATCATAGAATTAATCAATTTGTCTCTATTTTTACTTGCTTTCAGAAACCCTGAGTTCACACGCAAACTTATCATTCATTAACACAAGATTTAATCAAACATTCAATTCATTAATTCACACACTCAAGCAGAATTGAATTTACACACACAGATTATGCCGAAATAGGATTTTCCGTTCACACACTGAACTGTGCATACACATTTATTTCAGATCCTGCGTTCTGATCTCCTCAGGCCTGATACATCTTTAAATAACCTTACTTGAGCAAGATTTACTCTATTCTAGCTAAAGTCTATCACTGTCTCTCCTATCCTATTCTACTATATATATATATATATATATATATATTCCTCCATATCTCGTAGGTGTACATATATATATACAAACAGAACTCTGAAACCAATTCCGGTTTAGGTCCAATAAACACTCAATAACCCCAATCTTCTGCTAACTAATCCTAATTACAAAAAATCATCTAACCTATCCTATGACTCGCTACCATTAGATGAGGGCTTTGTTACAATGACTCATCAATTGACCCAATGACTCACTCATCCTCTTAGTGACTCACTATCTATCTAGAATAAAATAAAACATAGGTTTATTTACAATGTGATGGTTCAAAGACCATCAATTCAAAATTGAAGACCCCTTCTAGGCCTGATCCAACATTTAACTTGGAATTTGAATGGAGAGCAGGATGATCATGCATCAACTACTCCGATTACAATCACCTTCTCAAGTGGTGACTCGATTTCCCATATTGCTTGTTTCCCCAAAATTGAAACCAATGAGACCAAAAAAAAATTGATCCTAGGGTCCCATTGCTTGTATTGCACTCCGACAAATAGGAGTGCTCTCCAACCCATACCATTAGGAAAGAGAATTCATGGATCACACTACCTTGCATGCATCCTTCCAAACATCGTGATCAACAAGAAGAGTACATCATCAAGAGGGATGGAAAAATCATAATACACTAGTGGAATTTTATCAGTCCCACTACAAAACAAAATTTCTATGCAACTCTCCCAAAAAGAATGCAACACTGGAATGTAAATCCAAATAAAATTGAATCTCTTCAACAAGGCATGAAAGTGAACATCATTAGGAATCATGCTCAAATGATATCACAAGGCATCATCAAAGAACAATGGATGTCCATGCAACTTCTTAAAAAGTAAAAATGGTGTGTTCATGAGGCCTCTGCAAATGTAAGAAAGAATTTCACCCTTGTGGGTGTTCAATTCTAAAAAACATCTACTCACTCAATCAATGGATGAACAAACACTCCAACTGAAAACGTCCAAAAGTAAAGATTGAGGCTTCCCAAAGTTCAGAACTCCAATGTCTCAACTCTCTTCCATTGGTTCCACTTAAATGGCTCAAGTGGATGAGGGAGGCATCAAAGGATGCAAGAAAATGTGGAAGAAAAAGAATTAGGGAGTGAAGAATTGTGAAATAACCTTACTTCTTTGTAACTATTACCCATCAAAATTTTGAATGCATCTTCTCCATTATTGGATGGTCCAATTTTTGTGAGATCATGTGCCTCCTCTAAGGCTCTACAACTCTCAGCAAGAGGCAAATCATAACCTCTTAACAAGAATAAGTTCTTGGTTTCCTTCTTGTTTGAATGTATCCTCTTCAAGCACCTGCATATCAACATGTACCTCATGGTCCACCATCACATGAGGTTCATCCTTTGTAACATAAATGCTTTCATCCATTGAATGAATGTTTGATGTGTAGGATGGTGTAACAACCTTTGCAACCTCTCTTGAAGTTGCTCAATCTGTACCATATATTTTTGGAGTGCATTTTGGGTGGAATCCAACTCATTTAAGATATTTTCATTATATTCTACAGTGTTCAAGGTTATTCCATGATAAAAACCAACAAGCTCATTAAATAATCTCTATCAGAAAGAAAAATCAAAAAATTGCCTTTGATGTTGGATATTTCATTCTAAATTTTCTTGATGTCCTCCATGGAATATTTATCCTCCATTCTCCAACAAAGTTTCAAGACCAAATCATGTGTGACATGGATATTATTTAGATCCTCTTGAATCTTATTTTCATCCATCCTCAAT
Source organism: Pseudotsuga menziesii (assembly GCA_001517045.1). Taxonomy (NCBI): domain Eukaryota; kingdom Viridiplantae; phylum Streptophyta; class Pinopsida; order Pinales; family Pinaceae; genus Pseudotsuga; species Pseudotsuga menziesii. The sequence continues at coordinate 165,152 of LPNX011213903.1, read as the reverse complement.
GACCCTTCAATAAAAAGAGGTTCTTGTTGAGGAACCTCCTCTTCTTCTTTCTTCTTGACTTCATCAACTTATTGAAGCTCAATTGGTGATGGGGAAGTTGATGTTGCTTCATATTTTGTTGCTACAAGCTCTTCTTCATGCTCAATGGAGTTGGGAGTTTCAAAAACCTCATCAAGGATGACCTCTATGCCACCAATATAGAGGGATGGACATCCATTAGTAGATGTCTCTAGATGATCCTTTTCAAATTCTAATCAAACTTCACATTTGGTTTTCCTTTATTCTCCTTTACTTTGATCGGTACTTTTTTTGTGTTCCTTCAAGTAAGCTTTTGCATCTTTCCCCTTGTTTTCCTTAGGATAAAGACATTTGGAGCCTATATTGGAAGAAGATCCAAAAATTCTCTTCAAGTAGGAAATACATGCATCCCATCAATATTAGGATATTTCACTGCTCTTTTCACAAGTAGTTTGATTGTTACTCCTTTCGTGCTCCTCCAAACGCTGATATTTGATTGTGGAACATGCATATTCTCCATACACATGGCTATAAGAATAACCATCATTTCTTCTTCCAATTGTAATTTGATGGGAGATACTTGTAGAAAAAGGTATTTCCTGGGAATTTTATTCCTCATATTTTCTGCATTACTCTTCATATTATTCATCATAGTCATCATTATATTTCTCATAGAAATCATTTTCCTTTGAGGCATAGAAAGAATACTCCTCCCCATGGTGTTCATACTTTGAATCTGAATAGGACATGGTTGAAATTTTATTCTTAAATGCATGAATCACTGCAATGGTGAAAGGACCTTGCTCTGATACCACTCTAATTTCTCTACTTGGAATTTTGGAGAAAAGTGCAATTTGGGCAATTGTTGAGCTTTATTAGTCAAGACTATAGGGGGTTCCAACTGACTCCAAATGGTATTGAATTTAAAATGAAAGGATATGATGAGTATTATAACATACCAATATGACCTGTAAACACTTTGTATTTGAATTTAAGTTTCTACAACTTGGTTTTTGGATAAGGAGGAAAAATAACAAATTTCCTAGGAAATTGAGGTCAAACCCCCCTAGGGGTGGAGGCCAATTTGGATCTGCAAATCAAGTACGAACCTCCAAAATTTCATAAAAGGGTATGGGGATTAATATAAAACATAAATTTATATCATTAATAAAGTTTATTAATCTCTGCAAACTAATTATGATGTGCAACATTTGTATGGTAACTTTCATGGAAATTGCTTAAGGGGACATTGCATTACTAGTTCAAAATTGACACATGAAAACTAGAATAGATGGTTCAGAGAGTAAAATTAAATATAGTGGTGATATAAAAAATACAAATGTATTTCCTAACATGNGAGTCAAAAGAAGTGGAATGTAATTCTGAATATTTTATTATTAATAAATAAAAAGTGGAGACAACAGCATTGGGAGAGTTGTTAATAAGAGGTTACTGGTCAAATTGGTGGAAGGAACTAGGTGGAGGGCAAAGACAAGTGGCAGCATCCTCAAACACTTCCTAAGTTGCAGGTGGCAACTTCCCTACATTTGGGGTCATGATCCCCCAAGAAAGTGAGATCATAGTAGGTGGCTCAATAAATGACAACTAACCCAAAAATACCTAGGCAATCTTTTTAAAAGTACCCAATGAATAGAGCTGAGGCTGCTCAGATATTTTCCAGAAAAATATCATTCAGGAGGATTGTTATTTAGGAAAAATTCATGGGGAAAAAGGGAAAAACAGTAAGGAAGTGTGTTGAGAGAAAGTCTAAAGTAACTTGGTTTATTACAGCTTGTTAGCTGGGAGAACTTACTGATAAGTTCAGGATTGATACTGAGTTTGAAGACTGGTATTTGACTACTGCTGCATCTAGTTCCAGCCAGGGAGACCAGAGCAAGCTCGGGGATCCTGAGGAGTCGTTGTTTGAGCACTCTCCAGGAGTTGGTAGGGAGGAGTGGCCTCCCATTGATGTTGTTGTCCAAGTTCAAGCAGGTTCTGTCACTTAACTGTCTTTGTTTTAATAACTGTGAATGGTTGAATGTTATGTTTGTAGTTTATGATATAAATATTTAACTGGTTTAGTGATGTAAATGTTTTTAGTTTAGTGGTAATAGAATATTTTGATGAAAAATAAGAACCCACTGTGTTTTTCCACATCTGGGTTTACCAGACCGTACTCCAGCACAAGGGTAAAATTATAATAAATATGGTATGATGAGATTGAAGAATAGTAGATTGTTTCTTTACCTTTTATCAGAAGAGATATTTTACTGACATTAGTATAGGTTCATAGATAAAACTATTTCTTTGTGCAGTATTTACTTTCAGTAGTTTTATTATTTAAACAAATGGAAGAATATAATCGTCGCACTGGAGTAGGGTTAGATTAGATTTATCAGCTGTTTAAACCTTACAGCTTCTTTTCTTCCAGTTTAAAATAATTTAAGTATTATATGTTCAATAACAGAACTGAAAGTAGAATTAGATTCTACTGTTGAAACAAACTGATAAGATTTTATGTACGATTCGTAATGTAATCATTTCATTATTTTTTTGCTTCTTATTTTAAACTAAGCTCGAACAATATCTAGAGTTATTAATCTATCTTTCATAAATTGTAAATGAATGTTACTATATATGTTTAAGAGATAGTTCTTAGATAGTGTTAATTGGTTTCTTTTGTATATATAAATATCATAACTAATAAGACAAACTAAACCTTAAAAGAACTTTATATAGTATTAACATAAAAAGGAACCAGAAAATAAACAACAGAATACTGTCTTTCTAAGAGCTTATAAAATAAACTAAGGATATTAATATAGAGGCATTAGTACTCTCAAGAAAGATAACATTTTTATTATATTTATAATAGTATACTTTTTATTTTATACATTATAGGAATATTATTATTTTTAACTTAAGGTAATGTTCTTATTACTTTATTTACAAACCTGAACTAAATATACATTCTGTACTACAAGGTAACTTAACAGTACTTAAGAACATTGTTAAAATAAAATAAAACAAAATATAAGACCCTATATAATTGAAGGGTATAAACTATATTAACACTTAACAATTTATTAATAACAAGTAAGTCAATGCATAAACCAAGTACAAAAACCCTGACGGTAACTTTATAAAAGAAATTATCAATAGTAAAAATCAAGTGCATAATCAAAAAGTAAGTAAATAACAGAATGGCAGAATGCTCGACTATCGAGCTTAACAAATATTGTAATATTTAATTAATAACCCTACAGTTACAAAAGAGTATTACAAAATAATAAAGATTCTTAGAAGAAGAGGTTGTACACATTTCTCTTACTGTCAAATTAGGGTTTTAACCCTATAAATCCAATTTATGGAAGTAAATCAACAACTGTGGAGTCAAGACAATATTTTACTTACGACCGTATTATAAATCAACAGAATAAGGCTGTCATAAGCCTATTTCTTAGTTATATTTACACAGTTTTGCAAATTAAAGGTAAATGTTGTAATACAAACTAAGATTTACAGAAAAGAAAAAACAGTAATAATATCTTATATTATAGACTTAGGGTGAAAACCCTGTAAATTCAAAAATTACAGCAAAGATAAGAAGTCGAGGTCGTAACCTTTTTTCAAAGTCAGGCTTACATCCTAGTGTTTTACAAAGCACTTAAACACAAAAAGGGGAAACTAACATATCCAACCTCGGCCTAAGCCGGAACACCCTCGCACAGCGTAGGGGTTTCTCCACTAATCCAAAATAACAAACAGTTAACAAGACAAACTGAAGCCGTAAGGGTTTCAGGTCTCTTTGTGCCAGCCCTCAAAAGTTCCAAAGGAACCCCACAAGGAGAAAGAGCCATGGTGTAACCAGGCTTACCGGAACTTGTGACTGCTGCTCAAATCCTTATACCTGAAGCCGCGCAGGAAGGAGAGACAAGACCTATAACCATAAGGAAAAACTGTAATGTTAGAACTTTGTAAGCTGGTTAAGAAGTATATTGCTAAAAAACGACAGTAAAAACGAAGAAGGAATTACAATATCCTTACCTGATCCTTTTTGAAAACGCGACCACCAGCAATAGCAATACGACCACCAATGCAATGAGGTAACCCTACTGCAGGAAGGGAGAAGAAGACTTACACACAGCAACACTCGAATGCAAAGCAACAGTACAAGGCTTCGATCCTCACAGAGGAAGGATATTATCTCAAGCAAGGGTTTGGGCTCGAGATAACGTGACAGAGAAAACTTGCAGGAAGAACAGCCCAAGAATGACCTACAGCAAGGCATGAGATAGAACAAGCTACATGAAAATAACAAGCTGGAGGTTAATGCTGCAGAGGAGAGATGCAGCAAGGATGCACAACACCATCGCAGAGCGACCGGAGCTGAAGGAGGAGGAAGAAATAGTGAGCTAGGGTTTGACGATGCCCCTTTTAACCACGTAATGCATGGCCGTGGTAATGCCACGTTACCGTTAAAAATTTTGCTCGCAGTGGGTAGCTTGATATAGTTCGTAGGACATTCCACCCAGCAATGATTTCCAATCATTTTATATATCAAGGATTCTCTTAGTATAGTTGCAAGGTCAGCACATCATTTCTACGCTGCATGAAAAGAATATAAAATCATTACTATAAACACTTAACATTACAATCATTAAAGTCGTGGAGACCTTTACAACCAATTGTTGGTAATATATGATATTCATATAACTTAAACAAGATTATATCCTCGATTATTATTGTAGGATTATCATTATAACTTCTCTTTCTAAGAAAATTAATATTCCCCATAGCTTATCAATGTTTGGAAAAAAAGGTGATTCCTCTCTAAAGATTATAAAACCATAAAATAAAGACTAGGTTATAATTTGATCTTGAACTTGATCAAGTCTTAAGCCTCTTATTCCTATCTTATACCTTGTCATGTGCTTTATGAATTATTAAGTTCAATCAACTTTTGGCTTAACATAAAAGTATTTTTTTTGGTAGATCATAAAGGGGATAGTAGAGTAAAAATTATGAATCTGGTCCTAATAACCATAATAACCCCAATGGCCTATCTATTTTTGAATAAATAGTAACATAGGGTAGAAAGATACAAAAGGAAAATAGTAATTATTACGTGGTGACAATCCTTGTTTAAGGTAACACCCTTAATCATAGTTTATGACTTGGCAAGGTTAGGCCACTTTTTATTTATCTAGAAGTTTCACCATAATAAAATAGATAAGCTATATAAGAAATTAAGAGATGCATTCTTTTATGAATTTTAGTTCCTTAAGGACTTGTTCCATTTATTTCATAAAAGGGAATAGGTAAATCCTGTTTCATTAAGATATTTATTTTATTGAAGATAAACTCCAGTCATGCTTGAAAATAGTTATTGAGTGAATAAAAAATCTAGGTTTCATATGCATCAATATTAATGTAGTTTTCTTAAAAAGCAGCTCGAAGATTAGTTGTAAACTCACTTTAAACTTCAAAGTTTGAAAATAGAACCAATAATGCATAAACCTTCTATCAGTTTACTTTTACTAGGTAACGTATTGATATACAAATGAAATCATACTATGGATTTTACTTTTACTCTGCTATAAAGAATCAGTAGAACATTTTTATACATTACAACTATAATACGAAATAGTTCCAAATCGTCGAGAAACATAAATTACTTCTACTAGAAAGAAGGCCAGTTTTTAAATGTACCTCAACAAGCATTGGAAACTGTTTAACATTTATTTTTCTTACTAAGCGTTTATTTTGTGACGAAGTTGTTATACTTTAGAATTGCGACAAGCAGCCCAAAACTCTTACCTGTAGTCTGTAAGAACAGGAAAAATTTCTGCATTAGCTCGAAAGCTAAGTAAGCTCAGTTTGCATGACAGTCTCACCTTATGGTCGCAAAAAGAAACAAAGTCAGTAAACTAAAAAGAACTGTTCTATCACTAAACATAACCAACAGATAATTTAAATAATGAATTTGGTAACATACAACTAAATAACTGATTAGTTAATTGCATTTACGTTAATGATATGCAAATTTAAAAATTTTAAATTTTTTGGAAAATATGGGGTTTTGACATAACAGCATAAAAATCATAGAAAATCCCTCATACAAATCTGATATAAAACTCCTTCAAGATTGAATCCAAAGTCACGAAAACTAGTGATTCAATGGCATGAGAATACAAGCTATTCTCACACAAGTTCTTGGATTTAAAGATATATATCATATGTACATGAAATTAAAGAGTCATACATCATATATTGCTTCCACAACATCATAAAAAACATAAAATAATCCTCATATAAATATGATATAAAACTCCTTCAAGATAGAGGCCAAATTCATGAAAAATGGTGATTCAATGGTATAAAAAGGAAAGATTTTCACAAGAGTTTCTTGGATTTATACATACATATAATATGGTGCTATAGATGATTTTACCACTCCATGTGAATCACACTTGTATGGCCTTCCCGTGTCCCTCTGCAGACTCCTTAGACCCCTTGGACCATTTTTTGTCCTTTGATGTTTCCTTGACCATCCCTAAAAACATGTGAAAAATGATACACGTGAATTTTAAACCCTTAATCGTATAGATACGTGGGTTTGACTCCTAAAACCACATACATCGAGATGTTTGCATAATCCAAATACTTTTGGAGTTTTCCTTGACATGGATCTGGCTCACTTTACTCCTAGCCTTCCCTACGCCTTGAGATCGCTTGGATTCGACCTTTCATTACCCCTTTGAAAATCTATATAAGGAACTCTATGGTACATTGAAGGCATATGAGAGAATTGAGAGCAAAGAAACAATAGTCCATTGTTTCCCAAACTTGTGCTTGAGTCTGCATCCCTTTGTCCCTTGGATCACTTTTGTGTTCTTCCCAAGCTTGCCTTTTTCTTGTGAGCTTGCTACCGAGAGATGGAGGATTGAGGTGCTGGAGGCCCAAGTGGGGGATTCAGTTTCTCTGATTCACAGACGTGCCAACAGAGGTTGTATCCATTCTAATCTCTGATTTTATATTGATAGAAATATCTTTTCCTGTACAATAATGTATGTTTGAATGAATATTTTATTCATGGATGTGTTCAAATGTTTATACATTGTTGATTATATATGATAGAATAGATCTAACACCAATATATATAGTATGCTTGTATTGTTTACTTGTTGTTGAGGAAGTAATCTATCAATTCAAGCTGAAGTTGGAAAGCTCAACGAGGATCTACTTCAACCATCTGGAATAAGGTACGAGGTCTGATCCTTTAGTGTTAGATATTTAATTTCTATTGCATATTGGAAAGGATTGATTTCTGGAATCAAGCTATCTGTTTTGGTACCCAAGCCATAGGAATTTCTCTCTGTAACATATGGACATGAAAGTACATATAAATACATAATATAACCAATATTTGGAATCAAATGGACTTAGCAAAGAGCAAACACCACTCCAACAAGTGTGTCATCAACATGAGAGTGTGGGGGGATGGAGAATAAGGAATGAGAGAAGAGGGAGACAGATGAGAACTCAGTATGTATGGACCTTCAAAATTAAACTAAACACCATCAATAAGCTCCATTTATAGGTATAAATGGTATCTCTATCAACGATCTTAAAAAGGAATCCAACTCCCTCAAAATTGGTTCAAGCAGGGAGAGTAAACACCCATTGTGCAATGGAAAAGCAAAAGCTCTCCAAAATTTCAAATTCCAATTAACAAATGATCAAAATATTCCCCATTACAAATTCCTCCTCTTTTAATAACCTTCCTTTCCTCATTTCCCTCCAATAAACTCGAATTACCTTCCCATTGGTTCATTAACTTGAATTAGTGTTAATCTAGGTCATTACATTAACCCAAGTGACACTTGTGTTGAATTTGCTTGATATCCCTTCATGAAATTAGACTTATAAAATTTAATGAAGATTAATTGGGCCCCAAACACAACTCATGCACCCTCTTGTGTCTATTTTTATCTCTTACATGTCACTAATGTCATAGAATATGTCATAGTTGTAAGAGAATTTGTCATAAGTGTCATAAGGTGTCATAGAGTTGTCATAACATTCATAATTCTTATAGTTGATTTTACCACACATGGTTAATAACACTTTTATGGCCTTCCCTATCCCTCTGTAGACTCTTTGGACCCCATGGACTATTTTTGAACCTTTGATGTTTCCAAGATCATCCCTAAAAACACCTATTATTTGTTGTACGCGACTTTTAATCCCTTTCTCGCGTATATACGCGGATATTACCCCTAAACCCGTGTATATCGGGATGTGTGCATAAGTCCAACTATTTTTGGAGTTTTCCTTGATGTGGATCCGAGTCACTTGTCTCTTGGCCTTCCATATGCCTTGAGATCGCTCGCATTTGACCTTACATTACCCCATTGAAGCACTATATAAGGAATCCCTTGGATACATTGAAGGGGAGGAATTGAAGAGCAAGAAAACTATAGTCCATTGTTGCTGTAGATTTCTTGTACTTGAGTCTACATCCCTTTGTCCCTTGGAGCACTTTGTGTTCTTCCCAATATTTCCTTTGCTTGTGAGCTTTCTATCGAGATATGGAGGATTGAGGTGGTGGAGGCCCAGGGGAGGACTCAGTTTCTTCGATTTGCAGACATGCTGACAAAGGTTGTCACTTGTGTAATCTCTGATTTTATTAATAGAAATATCTTTTCTTGTCCAATGATGTGCATTTAAATGAATATTGAATCCATGGATGCGTTTAATTGCTTATGCATTATTGATAATATATGTTAGAGTATGCCCAACACTATATTATATAGCATGCTTTCCTTGTTTACTGTTGTTGAGAGTAAATTGCTAACGGAAGTGGGATTGGAAAAAGCTCAACAGGGATCTACTACAACCATCCAGAATAAGGTATGTTTCGAGATCCTTTACTGTTAGGTGTTGTATTTATCTTGCATATTGGGAAGAGATTGATTTATGTGGTTTCTCTGTCTGTTGTGGTACACCCCAAGCCATAGGAAGTTTTCTCCGTAACAGAATTGGTTACTCCGCAGGGGAAGTTCCTAGTTGTTTTTCTTTGGGGGTTTTTGGCATTCAATGTGCTTGTATTGCTCTAATTTCTCTATTTCTATGTCGAGTCTGGGGGCATGATTTCCTAGCAGTGTCCTGTAGAATTAAATTTTGTCTCAGTTTGTCCATTTACCTTATTTTTCTATCTTTTCTTCTTGTACGCAGGTTTTTCTTTCACAGTCTCATGTACACACGGGTTTTCCTTTAGGAGAGAGAACTAGACATTCCAAGTGGATTAATTCTCACTTTGATTCACACACCATGGGATATCATGAGGATGAGATTCCAAAGATGTCTTCTCCACGTCACGAGATTGGGGAGGAACATCCTACTAGCACATATGATCCTTTACATGAACAGCCTTCACGATCTGGTTATGATCCCTCATTCACAGGTAGCTAGTATTGGTTTTTGGGCGACAAGACTCACTATGAACCCACAAGCACTAGTAATGTTAGATATGACATACCTAAAATTCCTGAGCCCAAACTGGCATATCATGTCAAGTCAAAAATTGACCCTGGCACTATGCCTAGGGCACTCCCACTCTTTTCCATGCGGAGAGGGTTGGGGGCACTAGTCACATTGCATCTTCCATCCCGGTGGTGGAGGCATCTTCACATGCTCCTCCTAGGCATAGTGTTAGTAATCCTATTCAGATACCAGGATCGAGATGAGTGAACATTTGGAACAACACTTACATTCCTTCACATGTCCCTTCATCCTTGAACCCGGTTCCTTTGAATGCATTTTTAACGCATTAAAGGAAATTTGGGGTCTAAAATGGGCCTTATAAGAAAATGCGCCAACAATCAAATTTGTGATTTGGAATTTAGGAGCCAATAGAATTTCAATAAAATGAGTCAACCATAATGGTTGAATTGACATATTTGTCATAAAAGAAAACTACTTTCTGTGTTCGTATTTTTGACATATCTCCCTGTGTTTTTACTCAAATTTCGAGCGGGAGAGCTTGTTGCATGCAAAATCTAATTCCGCATCCAACAAGTACCCACACTGCATACTTTTGATGGACCCCTCTACCCCAAAAATAAGAAATACCTAAAAAAACATGATGATGACATCATCATCACTTCTTTTTTTCAGGTATTTCTAATTTTTGGGGTAGCGGGGTCCATCAAAAGTATGCAGTTTGGGTACTTGTTGGATGCGGAATTAAATTATGCATGCAACGAGCTCTCCCGCTGGGAATTTGAGTAAAAACACAGGGAGATATGTTGAAAATACAAACAAAAAAGTAGTTTTTTTCATTCTTCCTCCAAAATTAATAACTATTATTTTATTATTTTCCTTAGGAGGCCCATTTTAGACCTCAAATTTCCTCTAATGGACTCATCCTCCCCCTAATTCACGTGGGCCTTCAGGCCGGAATGTTGCTACTAGCCATGTCCATTCTGCAACTGCTAACACAGTTGTATCTCGGAGCCGAGTACCTCCTATTGTGTCAACAAGTCATGTACCTATTTCTAGATCGTCTCATGTTCCACCTCGTGGAGCTCCCCATATACCAACCTATGGACCTTCTCATGGTACATCCCATGGAACACCTTATGGAGCTTCTCATGGAGATTCTTTTGGACTGCATTATGGAAAAAACTACCAACTCGATGGGTAAGGGTATCAACAACCCGCTTACTCTTCTAATTATGGCTTTGTAGAGCCTCATAATCAAGGTACCTGTTGACCTGATTTTATGAATCAGAGCCAATAAGGAGGTTTTGTCCACACAATCAGCTTAAAGCAGCGTCCGGTGTGTTTGGATTAACAAAACCTCGCAGGTTATGGTCCTGCTACCAGCTAGTTTGTTTCTTAAGGAAACCTTAAAACCAGCAAAATCTAACCTATTCTAACGTTTATCCTATCTATATATCTACAAAAATCCTAAGGTTGCTTTCGTAAGGAAAGACTTCGTTTTTGGGGAAGTTTTCTAAATATGAAAACTTACTTATAATATGCAAAATGATTTAACAGTGCTAATTAAATAACAAAATAAAATTTAAAACTAATTAATCTATCTATCCTATTTAATCCTATCTCAGCTGAGAGCAAATTTGAAACTAATGTTAATCATTAATCAATAACAGAAAATTGAAGTATGATATAAACAAAACATATTTAAATCATAACGACAGTAACTCTGCTATATAGAAATGGAGATGAGATTTAACCTAAAACACACAGTCAAATTTCACTTCCAAAACTGATTAATAACTAACTATCAAGACAGTCATTTGAATTTGAAATAATGCTCATTTAAAATTCACCGTTAACATACAAATGAAATTTTGAATAAACAGAAAAGTATATCATTAAAACTAATGTTTATAGTGAACACACTAATAAACAAAACCATAATGAAATATTTACTCAATCAACTATC
>LPNX011213903.1:104767-152151 GCA_001517045.1 Pseudotsuga menziesii | reverse complement strand
AAAGCATGTATTATCATGTAATCAAAAACAAAAATAGCTAGGCGACAAAGATCACCAAATCCTTATATAATGAAAGCCAAGCCAAAGAACTAGCAACATGGGAAAAGACGGATCCAAAGAGAGTTCGGCAAAACAACTAACTACATGAAGCGAGATAAATTGAAAAAAAACCAAGTGCTAAATATTTACAAAATTCTAATAGGGGCCACTTAATTTATTGCAAAATTAAGGGGAGTTGTTGGGGTGCCAACAGTACCCCACATCACAATGCGTCCATGCAACCCTACATGGGTCAAATGGGAGGAGGTTATTATGGCCAAGGCCATGGTATTTATAGCAATCAACCTTACATGAATCAAAACTATCAGGGAGCATGGAATCGACCAGCTCAACCTAGGCTCCCTTTCCTTGTGACATTGAACTTACCTGACTTGTTGAGATTGATGAATGATCCTGTGTCTCATGACCCAGCATGGTCAACAGTCCCTACCAAGCTTCCTTCAGACATTCCCAAGTTCAGAGGTAAGGCTTGTGAAGATCCTGGTGAGCATGTCACCACTTTCCACCTTTTGTGCTCTTCCAATTCCTTACACGACGATTCCATTCATTTGAGGCTATTTCAAAGCACCCTAATGGGTCCTGCGGTGAAATGGTATATAGAGTTACCAGGGGGGGCTTATGCTACATTTGATGATATTGCTTTGACTTTCCTTAATAATTTCCAGCTACTCGTACGTTACGACGTCGGTACCAAACTCTTATCGACCTTCTAACAAGATAAAACCACACACATTTCATATCATATTCAAGAGTGGCATAGATAGAAACGGTTAATCAAAGATTTTATACCACCAGAGTTTCTTCTTGAGTGGTTCCTCAAATCGTTGTTGCCTTATATCGCGAAGGATGTTTCTACATCCAAAGTTCAAAACGAGGAACAAGCTATTTTTAGGGCACAAGAGTTGGATTTGATCTATGCTCAATCCGGACTTTTGTATGAGATTATACCTAATGCTTCTAGATCCAATTTCGACCCCAAGGTCAAGCCTAGGCCACATGCCGATGGTATTGTGGGCTCTACAAAATGCAGACTCAGTTGTGAAACAAGTGAGCTAATTGTCAATTAACCAGTCTATGTCGAGAAAATCTAGGGCTTCATCTCAACCTACCCATCGGCAAATGTACTTTTCGTGCAATTGTCGAACCCGAAAGGAAACCAGCGGCCTGGAAGGAATAAGAAAAAAGGAAAAAATAATCGTAAGTGTGGGAACAAGAACGAAAATCATAATAATAATGACAAGAACACTAATGCTGGGGGGACAAGCAGTCTAAACATAAGGTGAAGTTTCCTTGCAAGTTATGTAAGGACGACCATCTCACTCACTTGTGCCCTCGTATGGAAGATGCCTTGAGGTTCATAGCAAAGGGCCAGTTGTGTTAACTAATCCTTTACCCAACAATCAAAATATGAACTCAAGGACCATTGATCCTGGTTTTGCATCGGGAGGAAATCAAAATCCTCCATAAGCCAACAGTGGTCACGGTTGCATCAACATGGTGTGTAGCGCTAAGGTTGTGACTCGTGCAAAATATTATGGTTCATCACAACCATACCTTAGGAAAGAAACTTCCCCACCCGAGAGCCCTTTGTGAATCAAAAATCCTATGGATAAACCTGAAGCTCCACCTCGCATCCCTAAGGGAGTCTTAAAGCGTTCAGGGCACAATCCTAATGCCCGAGTTGCCTAGAATTATTCAGTTGTTGAGGATTTGGGCCAGACTCCTTATGCGATGTCCACATTAGAAGTGCTTCAGACTTGTCCTTCGCAGAGGAAAGCCTTGTTGTATGCTCTTGGGGTTAGTGATGATAACTCTTCTACCATGATCAAATTTTAAACCATGGGACTACAACCTCGCTTACCTTACTACATGTCTCTTTTGATTCATGTAGAGTGTCTTAACAACACCATCAAGCATACTTTCATTGATGAAGGTGTTGTTGCTTCCATGATGTCTTTGTCGTGTTGGAAGGGTTTGGGTTCTCCCACATTGTCTCAATCTACCACTATGTTGACAGCTTTCGATGGTAGATCATTTTGGCCACATGGGATTCTTCCTTCTCTAGAGGTCCAATTGGGAGGGAAGACCGTCACGATCGAGGTTGAGGTGGTTAATGCACCCCTTGACTACAATATTTTATTGGGTAGGAATTGTATGTATAGTATGCAAGCCACAGCTTCTTCCCTCTTTCGAGTGATATGCTTTATGTTTAATGGGAAGATTGTTATGATTGATCAAAAGTCATTCCATAATCCAATGCATCATTGAGAGCTTCTATCTCGATTATCGATCATTCTCAGTCGGCAACTGGGAGTGTGGGAATAGGTATGTATCCTTCTCTTATGGGAACTTTTAGTTGTCCTACACCCATTCTTATGATTGGGTCTAGTTTTGATGGGGCTTCATCCTCGTTGAATTCGGTGTCTTTTCACACTACCCATATGGAATATCCTTGGATTCTTCCTTCACCGAGTACTTTGAGTGTGCCCATTGAGACAGACGTGTCGTTGCCTACAACAATAGTGGCGTATCAAGCAAATCTTGATCAGGTTGCAAATCCTAGTCCTTCCTCTTCGCGAACGGAAGAGGAGGACCCGTATGTGCTTCCTGCATGGGTAGTAGAGTCATCTCACTCACATGATTTCCTCGATGATGTTTTTCCATTGGATGAAAAAATTCTTAAGGCCATGTCTGGGGTTGAGCAACCTTGGGAAGAGTTGCATCATCGATCATATTTTTTGCCTAAGCTCGATCGTATGGAGTGTGATGACTTTAGGGAGATTCTTAGCGAGAAGATTGGTATCCCCTGTGGTTCCATTAAGCTCTCCTGGTCAGATGGCTAGTCGAAACATGGCTAATTTATCACCAACCATTCCTATCAATATTTCTCATGATCCTAGCAAGGTTGAGAATGTCTACATTGGGGCAGGTTGTTCCCCCGATGAGATCAAGGAGTATACCAAGTTGTTTAAAGAGTTTTACGACATTTTGCTTGTTCATACGAAGAAATGGCAGGTATAGACCCTCGTATTGTCGAACTTGATATCAAAACATATCCAGATGCAAAACTGATTTGAAAACGTTTGCGTGCAGTGAATCCTAGAAAAGCACCCACCATTAAGGCTGAGACAGAGAAACTATTGAAAGCTGGTTTTATCTATCCCGTTCCCTTGATAGAGAACTTTTCAAGTCCCGTTCCAATGGATAAGATGTAGGTAGCGATCTGTATATGCACTGATTTCCATGACTTGAATCATGCCTGTCCTAAGGATAATTTCCCCACGAGCCCAGTAAAAAATTAAATAATTCAAAACTTAAAAAGTGGGTTTGGGATTCTTTACCTATGTCACCATAAGTTTCTCCCGGTGGCAGCGGCATATCTGGGTCTCCACGGAAGTCTATCTCTACATAGGGGTAGTCTTCTATGGCGACAATCTATCTCTGCCACCATGGAAAGAAATATGTTGGGTAGGAGTTAGCCACCCTACCTCCACCCAGTCTATGCATGACATTCGCCCAGCGTCGTTGGGCTGGATCCTAGACTCCATGTGGAGTAATGTCTACCCTAGAGCTTAGCCCTGGAACCTGCTTAAAGAAAAACGTGCTCAGTATACTGTCAAACCCAAAGTTCCACACCCTACCCATCTTGTAGTCACTGAGCTATTGTTTCATGTTGTTCAACAGTGTAGTACTCTAGTCATACACTGTAGGTTTCATGTACTCTACCGCATAGAACATCATTGGTCGTGAGGTCTGGTGGAGTGAAGCCAACCCTGCAATCCTGCCTAGTGCCAAAAGTATGGCCTTCAGCCCCAGAATCTGAATAGAGTTTGTCAATATTTGACTCCCAACCTTTTTCATCTCCGAAAAGTAGTACACAGCTATGTACTCATCTATGGTCAACCCGCATCCTAGACCACAAGATTGGAGGTTCACCATCTCTCCTCATCGGGACAAACCAGTGATAAAATATATGTCCTCAACCTCAATGCTGAGCAACATCTCATCTATCTAAAATGTCTCAAATTCTGTATCCCAATAGTCCACCAGTAGCTGGAGTAGTCTTGGTTTGGACCTCGAATTACCAAGACACCAAAACTGGTACAAGCCACATTCCCATAATGCTTGTTGGGCCATCAGATCACCTTGCACAGCTTCCTCAACATCACCATGCTCTCTTTCTCTCCACTCTAGCACCATCCTGTACAAAAACCAAGTTTTTTTATCAGTCTTTTCCCTTTAAAACCATATTTACGGATCTGTGCGTGACTATTCTCAAAACAACCATGTATGTATGCGGCTTTCGGTGCATTTTCCATTTATAGTGAGCCCTATACGTGGAAAAAGGCCTGATTTCCATGTGGGATGAAACACACAAGTTTAGATGGCTCAAAAAATAAAATAGACCATGAAATTTCAAAAAAAATTGCATGAAAATGAAAGAGATGAGCATGAGAATCTACCTAGATCAAACGGGGAGAGATTCTGCTAGATGATGCTCCTGGAATTCACTTCTGAAGTTCTAAGCTCAAATGCACTATGCTGGGTAAAAATTTCAAATGGTATCAAAATTTTTAAATTTTTCACTATTTATAGAAATTTTTTGAAATTTTTACACACTTTCTATAGTTTTTTACCATTTGAACTAATTTGATGTTGTAGGAATCCATTTTGAGTGTGGTTTGACCGTGGATTTGATCCATTTGTGCCTACTGTAGGTATTATGTCTAAACTAGCATATAGCTTAGGTTTCACATCTATTTGCACTTTTCATAACCTTATGACCATTTCATTTTAACCTTAAGTACGAACCCATTCCATCTTGTCACGAAGCCTTCTTGCTGCTTTTAGAAGTGACAGGTTGCCAATGGTAGAGCTTTACCATACATGTGTACCCTAGTTAGATCATGCTTTGGATTTGGTGCCCATGCCAACATTTCTCCTTTAGGGTATGGGAGTCATTTGTATAGTACCGCCATGACTTTGAGCAAGAGCTTCATACTCCTCTTGATCTTTATGCTAGCCATTTCCCTGGGACTCCCTTGTATATGTCAAGTTGTAATTGCATTATCATGAGTTTTTCTTGCCTTATTGAGCCTTTTGCCGGCTTCCCTGACTTTTATTATCAGCCATATAGCCCGAGCTTGTCTCATGTCTTTCCAAGTAGAGCCTTTTCATATATCTTTTGCAGCTTGATTCCCCATTTTTTACCAAGAGGGGACTTTCCCCTAACTGTCATTATCCTACACGTGTTTCCTTGCATTGAGCATAGGTATGTTCCACTACTTGGAACTAGTTTGTTTGCCTCATGTCACTCGTCTCCTCCTAGACTTGTAACTATAAAGCACTTTTATTCTTTTTCAAGATTTTCAAAATATCTGGAAAAGTCCAAAAAAAATCAAAAAACCAAAAAGCCATACAGAAAAAGATGCTATCTTTTGGTAGCAGTTGAGTCATGTCGCCTTCGAACAAAGCACTATATATCACATCTGTTGGTTGGGTTAGTAGTTTGACTTTAGGAGTTGTACTCATTTTTCTGATTTTATCTCCACCGACTGGTTAACTTTCCAGTCCATATGGAGCCTCTGTTGATGCCTCCTGTGTCGCAGAGATGTCCCAATTTTGTATATCGACTCTATGCTTCCTTCATTCAGTCACCATTCGCCTTTATGCTCTTGTTCAAAGGAAGTTGAAACCTAATTTGGTCATTCCTAAGTTGTCTTGACTTTGCATGTGAGCCATTCCCGGTACTATTATTGGTTCGTGCACATCTTGTTTGTGTCCTTCCACATTATACAACATTGTTGCATACCTCGTGTTGGTTGATGGGGGATGCCTTAATTCCCTCCTTCCAACGGATTCCATCCCATCGACTTCAGATCATTTATTCTAGGATAGGAGTCTAGAGTCATTTGAGTGCCTTGAGACTTACAGTCATCAGTGGTAGGTTCTCTCACCATCGACAGTTTTGGGAATACATCAATGTCCCCTGATCGATGGATTCTTCCAAGTATTTGACCTCAACACATTTATTTGCACTTGTTATATTTCACTCTAGTACCTTGATTCCCATTTTCATTATCGGTGGGTGATCTCGTGTCTATTAACGGTATACATCAATGACCAGTAATCAAACAATGGGCTACTATGTTCGACCTCGACACCTCTATTCACATAGTAGAAAATGTACTTGTAGTGGTGTGTGTAGAATACTTTCCAGATTGGTGGCATTTCATATAGGCTACCTCCTTGATCGTGCCAATGTTAATGATATTTCAGCTCTCATGACTTGATTCCAGTGTATGTTAGATATCTTTAGCCATTATGGAGATCTTGATCCATTGTATATCTTCAGGTTTCATGAAGATCTTGATCCTTTGTATATCTTCATCATGGACATTCTGATCTATTATATATTGTACGTGGCGATGACCACACATGTCACATTTTTTATATCATGCCTATTCATGGACATTGTACTCTTATGTATTTGGGACTACTATATGTATTTGCAGACATATACAGAGATTGATTATTGTACTATACTTTTGGATGGCTGGTTATTCCACCTAGTTCTTCACCACTCCACTTTTGGGATGGATTTATAATGTATTTCATCCATCATGTTACCCCTCTGACCTCACACATAAGGGGGTATCTGTTACAGCTAATTTTACCACACATGGTTGATCACACTTTTATGGCCTTCCATGTCCCTCTGCAAACTCTTTGGACCCCATGGACTATTTTTGTACCTCTGATGTTTCCAAGATCATCCCTAAAAACACCTATTATTTGTTATACATGAATTTTAATCCCTTTCTCGCGTATATACGCGGATACTACCCTTAAACCCACGTACATCGGGATGTGTGCATAAGTCCAAATATTTTTGGAGTTTTCCTTGATGTGGATCCCATTCACTTGTCTCTTGGCCTTCCATATGCCTTTATATCACTTGTATTTGACCTTACATTACCCCATTGAAGCACTATACAAGGATCCCCTTGTATACATTGAAGGGGAGGAATTGAAGAGCAAGAAAACTACAGTCCATTGTTTTCATAGCTTGCTTGTACTTGAGTCTGCATCCCTTTGTCCCTTAGAGCACTTTGTGTTCTTCCCAAGATTTCCTTTGATTGTGAGCTTGCTATCGAGAGATGGAGGATTGAGGTGGTGGAGGCCCAGGTGGAGTACTTAGTTTCTCTAATTCGCAGACGTGCCGACAGAGGTTGTCGCTTGTGTAATCTCTGATTTTATTAATAGAAATATCTTTTCCTATCCAATGATGTGCATTTAAATGAATATTGAATCCATGGATGCGTTTAATTGCTTATGCATTATTGATAATATATGCTAGAGTAGGCCTAACACTATATCATATAGCATGCTTGCCTTGTTTACTGCTGTTGAGAGTAAATTGCTAACGCAAGAGGGATTGGAAAAAGCTCAATGGCGATCTACTACAACCATCCGAAATAAGGTATGTTTCGAGATCCTTTAGTGTTAGATGTTGTAATTCTATTGCATATTGGGAATGGATTGATTTCTGCAATTTCTCTATCTGTTGTGGTACACCCCAAGCCATAGGAATTTTTCTCCATGTTAGAATAATCAACCCATAGTTACCTACCTTAGACATTAATTCATTCATTTTTGTCTTATTGACCTAGTTTCCTATATTCCACTCTATGCTAGTTGTCTTCTACATGTCATAGAAGTCAACACTTGCTAAAACTGAGTCCTGGAGTGCTTGGGAAACCTCCTGGAAACAATATTTAGCATGTCTACTTTATTCCAAATCCTCCAAAGTGCATATCTGCTTTTTCTACAATGCTGCCTGTTTTATTGAGAAATAAGGCAAAAGGGAAAGCAAGACTAGGTGTAGTTGACTTGTTTTTTTCCCACATCATCCTCCATCCTTTTCTCCTAATAAAAGAATGTATGAGTTGTATTTCCATCCCTTATTAGATTTCCTACTTAACTTTGCCAATTCATGAGCTTCTAAGTGGATTTGGAAACTGCTTTATGCACCTATGGGAGATTTGACTAGATTTAGTAAGCCTACTTTTTGACTATTTCGAATGGCACCCTTATGCATTCGAATCTCTCATGTAATTATATATTTCAGCAGCCTATGACTTCATAAGTTTGGCTACTGTACACTTATTCAATACACATTAGTGTTATGCTTCATTTTCAGTATCCTTTGTTGGTAATTTTGCATGTTTGATTAGCAATTTTGTGAGTTTAATTGTTCTATCACTTGGGTTCAATTTCCACGTGGTATCGAAGCCTTTGTAGATCGATTTATCTCCTTCCATATTGCTATTTCAGGTTCGACATCTTGACTGGGAGCATATTCTGCTGACTGAAGGGCACAGTTTCTGAGCTATGGATCAATCTCAGAAGATCATCTTGACTCCATTTAATTTCTTTGAATGGAAAGCTGATATGGAGATACTGTTGAGAGTGAAATGTTTCTACAGGGTGACTATGGCAACTGAGGCAGATCCCAATGCAGCTACAGAGAAAATTAAATGGCACAACAAGAGGCATGAGGCCTATGAACTTTAGTGTCTGAGCATTTCAAGAGACCTCTTCTTCCATCTTGATGGATTGACATCACCTAATGAAGTGTGGGAGAAGATTTTATAGATTTTTGGTAAGACAGATGAGATGAGAGGACATCAAATTGAGAATGAATTGATCTCTTTGAGTCCCAGCAACTTCGAATCCTTGCAACTCTATTTTTCCAAGTTTAAATCCCTTGTTTTGCAACTAAAACAGTGTGGAATTGAAAAGAAAGAAGTGCAACTAGTTTTGGCCATACTCTCGAAGCTTGGCCCTGACTATTCAGTGTTTTTTTCGACCTTCCATGCCACCAAGTTGATAGCTCAAACTTGGAAGATGCCTAAGCTTGCAGAGTTCATGGAATCCCTCACACAAGAACAAGAAAAATTAGTGATGATGGGCACCATCAAACCTTCCAAAGACCAATATTTGGTTGCTAGAGATTCAAGGGTGGATTCAAAAGGCAAGAAGAAATCTAAGAAGCCACCTTAGCAAAAGAGAGACAAGAACAAGTCTCAAGAGGAGACCCAAGGCTCCAAGAAGAACAAAGGAGAAATGAGCAAGTGTGCATACTGCAGTAAGGGCTATAATCCTGAGAGCTCCTATATGAATAAGAAAAATGGCATGTTGACCCAACTCCTGGAGAAGAATAACATCTCCCTTCATGATTTCTCAAAGAAGAGGGAAGGAGGATCAATATCATATGACAAAGAGAGAGTACATGCTTTGGTTGTTGGCACATCAAGGTCACCTAGCTTCATCATAGACTCTGGAGCTTCTAAACATATGGTTTTGACCAAGGACGCATTCTACTCTCTTGAAATGTCAAAAGGTCCACCAATAGTTTTGGGGTATGACTCTCTCATTGACTGTTTGGGGAAAGGAAGGATTGATCTTGACCATGGTAAGTTTAATAATGTGTTTTATGTTCCAGGTCTTGCCTCTAACCTCTTGTTAGTGTATCAAATAACTCACACAGGGTCTCCAAAGAAGGCCATCTTCTCCCCTAATGATGTTGAAATCATAGAGATTGTGAATGGTAAAGTCATTGCAAAAGGTGTTGTTGATCACATTTCGAAGGTATACATGTTTTCCCATTTTCTACCCTACTCAAACCCCTCTACTCTTATGATTCATGCTAATGAGGTCAGCAATCTTTGGCATGAAATATTTGGCCATCTTAACTATACGTATCTTTCTAATTTGAGTGAAAAATATATGGTCATAGGGTTACCAAAGATTAAGTTTTCCAAGGGATTCTATCAAGGTTGTATCCTAGGAAAACACCCAGAGCACAAATTTGAGAGAGCTAGTCATGAGAGAACCTTCGCACCTCTTGAGTTGATCCACGATGATGTTGTTGGTCCATTTCCTCATCTGTCCATCAGTCAAGCCAAATATGCACTGACCTTCATAGATGAATTTTCAAGGTATTGTTGGGTTTACTTCCTAAAGCATCAGTCTGATGTTTTTGACCTCTTCAAAGTCTTTAAGGCCTTGGTTGAAAACCATTCTGGGAGGAGACTCAAGATCCTCAGATCTGACAATGGTGGTGAGTATGTCAAGTATGAGTTCATTCAGTATTGTAAATATGTAGGTATTCAGATCCAGCATTCGATCCCTTACACACCACAGCAAAATGGTGTTGCTGAGAGAAAGAACAGACCACTGAAGGAGATGGCAACCTGTATGATGGAGGCTAAGACTTTGCCACCAAAGTTTTGGGCCGAGGCTATAAACTGTGCATCCTACATCTAGAATAGGGTTCCTCATAAACATCTTGATGGTGTGACTCCTTTCGAATCTTGGAGTGGGCACAAGCCAGATGTGACCCATTTCAGGATTTTTGGCTCAAACGCTTGGGTTAGAATTCCAAATGAAAAGAGAAAGGCTTTGCAGCTCCAAATCCAAGAGTGCCTATTTGATGGGTATTTTGAATATTCAAAAAGGTACAAGCTGATCAACTTGAGCACTAACAAATCCTTTATTGAAAAGAGTGTTCAGTTCCAAGAAGAGCCTTTAGTAGCAGTTGAAGTTGGAGAGTCTTCTTCACCACCAGAACCATTAAATGTAAGTGGACAGACAAATGAGGTTGCTGATTCTGATATGTCTGATGATGATGATTTAATTGCAGATCCTGATAGTCCTATAAGGCCAAAATGGGTGGCAAATACCATTCATGCAGCTGGGGAACTAGCTAGAAATCCTAGTGACCCTAGGAGGACTTGATCTCAGTTTAAGAGTGCCCTGTGTATGAAAGACCCTTTGTTTGCAGAGAAGTGCTATCTGATGGTTGAATTAGACCCACAGACATATGAATATGCAGCAAATGATCCAAGATGGAAAACAGCCATGAAAGAAGAATTCAGCTCGCTCCAGAAGAACAACACTTGGGAACTGGCTGATCTTCCCCCAGGGAGGAAGCTAGTTCAATGTAAGTGGGTTTTCAAGACTAAGTTTGCTGCTGATGGTTCACCTTTGAAATATAAGGAAATATTGGTAGCCAAGGGATACTCACAAGTACATGGTATTGACTATAATGAAACCTTTGCACTAGTGGCAAATATGGACTCCATAAGGCTAGCTTTAGCCATTGCAGCTTCGAAGCAGTGGGAGATACATCACATGGATGTGAAGTGTGATTTCCTAAATGGAGATCTCACTGAAGAGATTTACATGCAGTAACCTCAAGGGTTTGTTTCTAATCCATCTTTTGTTTGTAGGTTAAAGAAATCATTGTATGGGCTCAAGCAAGCCCCCAAGGCTTGGGATGCCAAGATTGATGGCTTTCTGTTGTCATTGAGTTTTGTTCAATTCAAGTATGATCCTAATGTTTATTTGAAGTTGATTCATGGTTCTTTGATGATTATTGTCTTGTATGTTGATGACCTTCTAATTACAGGAAGTTCAAAGAAAGAGATTGGCTCCTTGAAGGACACAATGAACCATGCATTTTCTATGACTAATTTGGGATTGTTGAGCCAATTCTTGAGTCTCAAAATTTCTCAAACCCAACATGGAATCAAATTACATCAGTCCAAGTATGCCTTAGATTTTCCGAACAAGTTCAACATGAAAGATTGCAAGCCAAACAAGACTCCCTTCCTTTCAGGAGTTAAGCTTGAAGAAGCAGGTTCTTCTCCTATGGTAAATAATACACTATATAGGCATTTGATTGGGTGTTTGATTTACCTTACACACACTTGACCTGATATTTATTATGCAATTAGTGTGGCTTCAAGATACATGGATCAGCCTCATGAGATCCATTGGAGAGCAGCCAAAAGGATCCTTAACTTTGTTCAAGGAACAAGAACTCATGGGATCTTCTACAAAGCTAAATCTGATCTTGATTTGATTGGGTTTACTGACAATGATTGGGAAGGTGACAAAAAATATCGAGAGTCAACATCAGGATATGTGTTCATGCTTGCAGAAGGACCAATCAGCTGGTCAAGCAAGAAGCAGAGTGCCATAGCACTCTCATCTACAGAAGCAGAGTACATAGGAGTTGTAACTACAGCAACTCAATGTTTATGGTAGCAGGGAATACTTGGTGAGTGTGGATTCGAATCAGAGTTTTCAACTATTATCTATTGTGATAATCAGAGTACCATTTGAATCTGCAATGATTCAGTTCAGAGACAGAGAACCAAACACATTGAGATCCATATGCACTACATCAGACAACTTGTGCATGATGGCTCCATTCACCTACTCTTCTGTGCATCTTCAGAACAAGTAGCAAACATCTTCACGAAAGTTTTTTGTGAGAAGACATTCAGCAATCTCAAATCACTGCTAGGGATTGCTGATCATCCTATGAAGCATGATTGATGAAAATATTTTCAAATTTTGTTTTAGTGTCCATGTTTAAGGGAGGATTTTCCCATCGGGTTTTTGCCTCTTTCCTTGGTTAAATGGACATGCAATATGTAAAGGGTGACTAAGCCTTATTGCTAGGCCCTATAGCTTTCTGATATTTACTCATAAATTCAGGCTTAAGGGGGGGTGTTAGAATAATCAACCCATAGTTACCTACCTTAGACATTAATTCATTCAGTTTTGTCTTATTTACTTAGTTTCCTATATTCCACTCTATGCTAGTTGTCTTCTACATGTCACAGAAGTCAACACTTGCTAAAACTGAGTCATGGAGCACTTGGGAAACCTCCTAGTAACCATATTTTGCATGTCTGCTTTATTCCAGATACTCCAAAGCATATATCTACCTTTTCTGCAAAGCTGCCTGTTTTATTGAGAAACAAGGCAAAAGGGAAAGCAAGACTAGGTGTTGACTTTTTTTTCCCACATCATCCTCCATCCTTTTCTCCTAATAAAAGCATGTATGAGTTGTCTTTCCATCCTTTATTAGCTTGCCTACTTTACTTTTCCAATTCGTGAGCCTCTAAGTGGATTTGGAAACTGCTTTATGTACCTATGGGGGATTTGACTAGATTTAGTAAGCCTACTTTTTGACTATTTTGAATGGAATCCTTATGCATTCGAATCTCTCATGTAATTATATATTGCAACATCCTATGACTTCATAAGGTTGGCTATTGTACACTTATTCAATACAGATTAGTGTTATGCTCCAATTTCAATCTCCTTTGTTCGTAATTTTGCATGTTTGATTAGCAATTTTGTGAGTTTAATTGTTCTATCACTTGGGTTCAATTTTCACACTCCGTAACAATAATAACTCTCATAGTTGTCATAAAATATTGTCATTTCCTAAATTTATCCTATGACTCTTCATCCACCAGCTTGGAAGTAACTCCTTCCTCCAAATTCGAAATTGAGGATGATGCCATGTGTAAATGAGGAATATTCCCTCATGTGTACCCCACACATCCACTTATGCACCCCATGGCCAAATAGGTCCCATTTCCACTTCATTTTGGAGAAGTTAATATTTATTTCATCATTTATCGACCCATTTTCCATCTTCCACAAACATGAGTTCGAATTTACATGTGAAACTATACGTCTTGGGGTTAAATATCAATAGTTTGATTTTTCCACATAACTCTTAGGAATTGGAGAGGCCAACTTAACTGTTTACTTGAAAATTATTTAATTATGGACATGACAGTCCACCCTACCCAGTAATTCGTTTCCTCAAGCAATTTCAAACATGGATTTTGAAAAACCTTCTTTCCTTCCAAAACTTTGCTTCTAACCTTAACTGCAATTTGAGTAGTGGCACTTATGTACTACAATTGTGTGTTTCCAAAAGTAAAGATATGTGGATATTTTCATATTGGTATCATGTGACATCACCCCAAACACCAAAAGGATTAATCAAATCCATAAAAAACAATTGCACAAATACTCTTTACCTCCTTCATATTTGGAAACCTTTTCTAAATTTTCAACGCTTTCTTTCTCACTATGTAATTCTTTGGAGTTTCAACTTAGTTGCCAAAATTTGAGTTTTCAAGTTTCCAAGAAAGTTTCAAAAAGGAACCAACATGCGTGCTACTACACTACTATGATTACAATCACCTTCTCAAGTGGTGACTCAATCTCCCATATTGCTTGTTTCCCCCAAAATTGAAGCCTATGATACCAAAAACAAAAACAAAATGATCCCAAGGTCCCATTGCTTGTATTGCACTCCAAAAAATAGGAGTGCTCTCCAAACCATACCATTAGGAAAGACAATTCATGGATACCGCTACCTTGCATGTATCCTTCCAAACATCATGATCAACAAGAAGTGTACATCATCAAGAGGATAGAAAATTCATAATACACTAGTGGAAGTTTATCACTCCCACCGCAAAACAAACTTTCTGTGTAACTCTTCCAAAACGAATGAAACTATGGAATGTAAATTCAAATTAAATTGAGTCTCTTCAACAAGGCATGAAAGTGCACATCATTAATACTCGTGCTCAAATGACATAAGAAGGCATCATCAAAGAACTATAGATTCCCATGCAACTGCTTACAAAAGAAGAATGGTGTGTTCATGAGGTTTCTACAAATGCAAGCAATAATTTCACCCTTGCGGGTGTTGAACTCCAACGATGTGTCTACTCACCCAATCAATGGATGAACAAACACTCCAACTGAACAGTCCAATAAGAAATATTGAGGCTCCCCTAAGTTCACAACTCCAATGGCTGAACTCTCTACCATTGATTCCACTCAAATGGTTCAAGTGGATGAGAGAGGAATTAAAGGATTCAAGTGAATCCCTCTATTTAATATGTAAGGGAGTTGGTGCTTTAATAAATTCATCAAAAACAAATGTGGGAGCCTCCTTCTCCTCGGGTGGCACCAACAAAAAGAAACCTGACACTTGATTTTCATCCCTAATTGATGTGGTCGAAAAAGAAGTATGGAGTGAACAATTTTGAACCAACCTTACATCTTTGCAACTCTTACCCATAAAAATTTTGAATGCATATTCTCCATCATTGGATGAGTACATAGAGAATGTGTTAGAATGCAGAATGGAAAATTATTTAGTACACATTTGGCTATCCATTTCAAATTGAATTATGAGATGTATCTGAAGACACAATAGTAGATAGAATACATGTACAAGGTCACATACTCATCAACAATTGGTGGCTTGTGTATGCGATAGTGTGCACATGACCATATATTGCACATGTAGTGGGATTTGTGAGCAGGTATATGAACAATCTAGGTAAATATCATTGGGAGGCAGTAAAGTGGATTCTCAGGTATGTGAGAGGTACTACTACTCATGCATTATGTTTTGGAGGTTCAAACATTGTTCTAAAATTATATGTTGATTCAGATACAGTAGGTGATAAATATAATGTGAGGAGAACCACATGGTATGTTTTTACTGTAGGTGGAATATCAATAAGTTGGATTCTGAAACTGCAAAATATTGTTTCACTTTTAACAAGGGAAGTAGAGTATGTTGTTGTTATAGAGGCTAATAAATAGATTATTTGGCTACAGACCTTTATGGAGGAATTGGGGAAGAAGCAAGAGAATAGTAGGTCGTATAATGAAAGCCAGAGTTCCATTAATATTGCAAAGAACCCAACCTTACATTCTAAGACTAAACATATACAACTAAGACCTACCATTATATGATCGGTTTTGGGAGATGGAAAGTTAAAGTTAGAAAATATATACAATGGCTAGAATCCTATAGAAATGTTAACGAAGGAAGAAACAGAGTACCTACTCAGTTTTTATTTGGCCTTCAAGCATGATGGTGAAGAATAGAACCTTTCCATGTCTAAAGTTGGAGCATAGTCTAGTGGGTGAAGTAGTGGTGGAGTTTCTATGATCAGTCTCCAAGTGGGAGATTGTTGGTTGTGGAGCATGAATTTCATCTTGATTCAAAGGTCTTGTTTCATCGATGTATGGATCCCAGTTACTAACGATTTGGGTGGCTTGGGGGTGAGGGGTTAGGGCGATTTCCCCCCACTATTGTATCTAGTGGAGGGATCGACAACCTTTTGGAGCCACCCCCAACTTGCGAAAGGGGTTCAGGAACAACACCCATGAAGAGAATGTTTTGGAAAAATTGCCTTATAAAATATTGTAATTTCATAGTCAATCGAGACCGTTGATCATTAGTTCATAGATCATACAATATAAGTTATGTTGGTGTTTTTTTCCCTGGAAGGAAACACTCTTTTTAAGAGGGAAATTTGTTATGTCTGTGTAGAGAGTGTGTGCAAGGGAGACTATGAAGAGAGTGAAGAGGAGGTTGTAGCAGATCTTTTGTAAGTTTTATCTTGTCATTTGTTAAACGAAAAAAAAAATGAATGGTTGTTTATTCATGGATGTAGCCCATAATGTGTGAACCATGTATATTGACTTCTCTCTTGTACTGTGCTTTTCTATGTTTTATTCTACATTCACTTTTATTTTTATTTCTACGTGATCACATTTTTAATAGTGGATCATTTTCCAAATAAGCCTATGATTTAACAAGAATTATTTTTCAATGTCAACAATTTTCCTTTGCCAAATAAAGATAATCATATATCCTTAAATACAAACTAATATTAATAATAAAAACATCGAAAACTAAAATAATACACATATTTTCCAATATATCTTTCATAAATTGAAAAATGAACTAAAACTCATACTCCAATGTATCTTTGATACATCACAATCTTGTATAAAAATTGGATTAACTCAATAAAAAGAAACCTCATTCTCACAAATGGAACCTTCTTTCATATAAATAATCACATATAGATAAAGATAATCATATTTTACTAAAGTTCACTTAAATTTTATAAAAAAAAATGAACTAACTCACACTCCAATATATCTATCATACATTACTATCTTGTGAAAAAAATAGACTAATTGATTTTTAAAAACTTCAATTTCACAAAGACAACCTTCTTTTAAATAAATATAATCACATATAGATAATCATAAATTACTAAAAATTAACTAAATTTTAATGATATAAAATCTTAGAAACTAAATAATATACATATTTTTCAATATATCTTTTATAAATTACTAATCTCTGAAGGGGACATATCAAGCACCCAAAAGGATCAAATCTCTTCAGTGCAAACCCCTTTTTAGAGTGTAAACTTTGAGGAAACTTTTTAATTTATCTAATTTGTGTATTGTAGTTTTATATAATGCCATTGTAAAGGTGCATTCTACAATCCAGTATAGGAGAGATGTGTAACTCATTCCGTGCTCATCTTAGAGTTCACACATGTTCTTTATAAAAAATAATAAAATTTTATTAAAAATAACATGTCAGCTTAAATTTAATTTAAATTATTTAGAATTGCATATATATATAAAATATAAATTAAATAAACTAAAACCATAAACATTGGATTACATATTTACTCAACACTTCCACTCTGAAAAAAATGTTTACACCTTGAGATATTTGATCCCTCTCAGTGCTTGGTAGATCCCCTTTTAATGAATCTATGTTGGTTTTTTAAAAATGATATGTGTTAGCTTTAGATGAGCATGGAAGGAGTTACACATCTCCCCTTATTGAATAAAACAAGTTAGTGTTACATTATATTTATAAATTTGATATATCAAGTAAATTTAAAATAACCTTTGAAATGGATATCATATATTAGTATAATCAATCCATTTTATTAAAATTTATAAAAAGTATTGGAAAATATAAACCTAAGAAAATTTGTTTATTTTAGTGTAATCCATCCATTTTATTGAAACAAGTGGCATTTAAACTAATATAAGTGTGTAATAGAATTGGTTTAGGTGATATTTATACTAATATAAGTGTGTAATTGATCTTCTTACTTCTTAAGTGATATTTGTAAATTTCATGTACCAAGTAAAATTAAAATAACTTTTGAAATGGATATTATAGGCAATTTATAATAAGGGTTGTGAAATATGAATTTATTATTATTCAATAATAAAATATAAAAAATGGAAATTAATGAATTATTATAATATTTAGAAGTATTTTTGGTAAAAAAATATTATAAAAAATATTATTTATATGGTAAAAAATAATTAATATAAAAAATATAATGTAAAGTTATTAATAAAAATAAAAAAGAATATATGTTGAATTTATTAATACATGGTCAAAAATAAAAAATAAAAAATATGATTATCATAAAATAAACTAACATAAATTTATTTTAATTATGGAATCAAATTTAGGTCCAATTGATTCCAAATAAGTTAAATATAGGTACAAGAAAACTTTATTTAAACTACAAAACCTTAGAAAACTGTTTGAGTTTCAACTTATTTGATATACTTGATAAATTAATCTAGATTTATGCTTAACCTAGATTTATGTTAGTGAATAATTTTTTTCTCTTTCTTAAAGTTAGATAGACCAAAATTGGTTTGAGTGAAGGTTACTCATCATCATTATCAAATAAATAAATCATTTTAATTAAAAATATACATAAAAATAATAATTGAAAATAGTAATGAAATATATAATTTATTTTAAAGTATTATTTTAAATAATATTATTGATATAGAGTACTCATTATATGAAAATAATAATGATATATATGATTTATTTTAAAGCATTATTTTACATAATATTATTTCTATAAAGTATGGAAAAAAATTGTGTTGATTATACTTGCTTTTCACATTAAAAAAACAAACATGTAGATGAAATTCCATAATAAGTTTTAAATAGATAATTGAGCTTTATTGGTATACAATTTTAGTATAAGGAATCAATATACCAGAACTCTTAATGAATGAACACAATTCTTGGAAAAAATAATAATAATACCATTACAAGTTATTATTACATGAGATATTAAATAATTAATCTACCATTTGTTCTAACTCAACCAATGCTTGTTGTCTTTCCTCTTGAGAACCCTGAATCAAGAGTTTCATCGCTTCCTTTGTTTTATCTTCTTTGCTACTTGCACATAATAGCTCAATTTTTATTCCATTTTCCGTGACCATTTTCTCATCCTTGTCAATTACGATCATCCATGGAAGACTAAGATCAAAAGAAGATAAAAGTTTGATCATTCGACCCAATTGTGTGCCATTCACATCCTCTTCATCCGTCTCTTCTTCATCCGTCTCTTCATCCATCTCTTCTTTTAAAAGGTGAAAACGTGTCCAAAATCTTATAGCATCATGGGCACTTAGATTCAACAAAGGCATCCCCTCCATCTCAGCTTGTAGCATGCCAAACTTTTTTAATGGACAATCAAGCACACTAATGGTATCTGTGAGTTTTGATGTTCGTGTGTTTTTAAAGCTAAATGTGGGAATATAAATAATGTGAATATTATCACTAAACTCTATTAATGCATTCCTTAAACACTTAAACCCTTTCATCCACAACCCTTCATGAGAAGCACTTCCACCAAATAAGTATATCATCATTTTTCGCTGAAGCATTACCTCTTTCACCTTTAAAAAAATAAAAAACAAAAAACACACATTAATAGAAAAAACAATGAAAAATAGTCTATTCATCTTTTTTTCTTATCATTTATCATTATATTAAAAAACAAATATAAACAACTAACCTTTAATTTATCATAATGAAAAACATCTCATAATAAAAACAATAAGTAATTACTAACCTGCTGTGAGACAGTTTCCAAATGCTTGAAAAGAAACTCTGAGGTAGACATACTCTGCATTTGAGTCTCTTCTTCTTCCTTTAAATCTTTAATTTTCTGGTCAGTGAAAGGATAAACTTTTGACCCCCACCTATCCAGGAAAGGCAATACAGGTTTATTAGGTGTAAATATTTTACCATGTGGTTCAATTATCGTGACTATACTCATATACATTATCTCATCTTCGTTATCCCATAATTCTGGTCCTTGCTCCGGTAGACAGTCTTTAATGAGAAAGTACTTCACTGCTCTTGTTATCACCCCTGGATTTTGAAGGACCAGCCACGGAACGTCCCCTGAAAACTGTTTCAATAGATCCCATCCTATATCTGTATCTGGCTGCAGAAGTGGAATTGATATAACTTCTAAATTAAATGACTCTTTCTCTGTATTATACAGTTGGATCAAAGACCCCAGGCGAATGTCATAACACATGCCAATAGGTCTGATGTCTAACAAAATCCTTTTTCCTTTCAGTTCTTCTACTCCACAGCCAAAAGGTTTGGAGTTTTCATTTGAAACCTACAATTATCATCATGTAAACAAAATAAAGAGCACTCAGTCAATAATGTGAAGCTGAAATTTGTTATGTGTGTGTAGAAATGATCATAACAAGTCCGAATTTAATACCTTCTGAAAGATCTCATTGCGTTGCCCCTTTTCGGTTGCAAACAATTCTCTTAACAACTCTATATTACTCTCTCCACTTCTTTCTGCAAGTTGCTTCAACCTCTCATAACTTCTACAGTTACCCAACAAAAATTCCTCCACGTCACGGCTTCTCCAAACTTTCCAGCGAGGAGGATATTGAGCACCACCCTTGAAGTTTTCCACTATCTGAAAAAAACAGAACAGAGTCGGACCTGTCTCCAACCGCTGTCGATCTACAGAATCTAATGTGGAGACCACTTTCCAAAACACATCAAAAACGCGAGAGTTCAAAATATCCCCATGGCCCACAATTGTGGCCTTGACTTTTATAGACAACTTATTAAAATGGAGGCCTATATAAATCATTTCAAATTTTGTTTCGATTTCATCTTCAAATAAAGGCCACGGGAAATCATCTTCATTGTAGATATAGGTTGCCCAATCAAATACGACAAGTAAGACGGAGTCAGCACGAAGATGGTGAGATAGATGGAATGGCTCTCCTCGGGAATTAATGAGAAGGGACTGGAACTCCGATAACACGTTCTTTTCTATATTCTCCCTTTCATCGTCGGACCAATCCTGAAGATAAATTAAAGTCAGCACAAAGAAAAACGTAGCCAGTCTATATTCATTATTAAAAAAGTTCACGTAAAGTAACACTATTGGTATTTAAATAAATATGGATGGATGTATGTTATGTTAACCTGATCTCCTGTATGGACTGCAAATTTAGACCATGATGGATCAATGCCTTCTCTTTTAATTTCTCCCCATCTCCTCAACAACATTTCGCTTCCTTCGATGAACACATTTTGTAATGATTTTAGCTTCACCACATCGTCCATCCATCTCCCGTCCAACATGGGACAATTGCTTAGAGATAACACTCGCAATGAGGGTAGGCGATGAAAGTCTTCTGGGAGATCCAGTAGCCCTTCGCAAAAGGATACATTCAATAATCTCAATGCTGTAAGTTTCTCAAAACTATTAGGAAGCGCTTTTAGATTGCTGCAACCGTGCAAATTGAGTTCTTGCAGAGAACTCAAAGATCCAAAATCTTCAGGCAATTCCCTTAAACTTGAACAGTGGTCCATGCTGATTACTCTTAAAGATTGAATTTTTGAAATGGATCCTGGTAATTTCTCTACAGATCTGCAATATGAAAGTGATAGTTCCCGCAAACCATTTACTAGATCACCAAGATCTTCAGGTAATTTTTTCAACCCTTGAAAGTGGATCAATCTTAGTATGCGCAAATCCTGGAGTTGCTGAAGATCCACGGAAGATATTTCGAAGGCATGGGATTGTAATCTTCCATCGAACTCCATCTGTCTAAGACTTGACGGTATCTGCAAATTATTTGTAGCAACCATAATCAAATCATTAAAACCAATATTTAATTATCTCACTTATGAATTCATCTTTAAAAGAAAATTGGGTAGAGAGACATTGGACTAAATATTTGAAAGAGACTGACCTCAAGGAAATTCAAATCCTTTGGTTCGTACTTCAAATATCTCAATTTCTTTGACTTGGACACATCAAAGGGAAGACAGGGAATTGCAGCTTGAAAAAAGACCAACTCTTTAAATGTTTTGCTACATTTGTCCTTCACTTTTAAAAAGTTTCCCAGCGCAAGAACTCTCAAGGAACTATGCATTAAATCCAAATTTGATGCTAATATATCTTCTAATAGATCCTTATTACTTTCAGTGAGCTGCCATATGCCTTTGATCTCTGGAATTTTCTGCATGACATTATTAAATATAATTGAGTGAACATAATAACTATGATAGACACATGAAACAAAATTGTTTATTATTTATTTTGCATAGATTTGGTACCTTTTCATCCATGTCCTCGAGAAGCTCCTTAAATTGCGTAGCATTGGTGAATCCAAATCTCATTTCCTTTGTTTTCTGGAGACTGATTGACAAAATGACATCGTGTACACGTACAACGCCATTTCTGCCTTTTGTGACAAGTGCTCTATTTCTCAGCAAATTTAATTCAATCTCTCCCACAATATCCGCCACCGTGTCCCAGTCCCATCCTTTGAAAAAGCAGCAAATATCCAAAAATGGATCTTTTAACGTGTCGGGGAGATAGTTGTACACGAAGAGGTCGGAGTCTATTTTGCCAATTTCATTGTCCCATTTTTCTTTTTCTTTGATCAATATTCCATAAGCTTTTAGTTTGTCGTCTTCGGCACGTATGAACGCTCCCACCACTTCCAAAAGTTTTGGAATTCCACCATATGACTGTACGATCTTTTTCAATTTGGTAGCGTCTATCAGCTTCTCCTTCTCGTTCTCATCATAATAGATTTGTTTGTCTAAAAGATGAATGGCTGCTGTCTCCGGAAGGTCTTTCATAGCATAGACGATTGTTTTAACTTTTAACGCTCTATGCACGGCATCTTGGTCACGTGCAGTGAGAAGCAGCCTCACCTTCTTTGATTTATTGAAATCCTTGGGCATAAGCTGCCCAAGCGCATCGTAGCCCAAAACATTATCAATGTAGATAAAGGTTGGTACTTCCTCTAACATCCTGCCCAATTCTTGCTGTCCTTGCTGATGGTTTCTAATATCTGGAACCGTCTCTCCAGTTTCCATCAAATCTTTTAAAATAATTCTCTGCAACTCTACTATCTTTGGAGATGAATCTATATTTTCGAAGAGTTGAACTCTAGAATATTTACATCCTTGAAAGTCAACACGTGAAAAGACGGCATCCGCAAGCGTGGTCTTCCCCGTCCCTCCGAAACCATGCAACATAATTGCAAGAGCATTCTTTTTACTTTCCCATTCTAAAAGATGAACGAGTTCTTTGACAGGCTCCTCAATTCCAACTGTTTCAACCAAATTTAACATCACATCCATCTTCATAATAATAAAAATTCAAATTAAGTTATTTAATTCGACAATATATTTACATGCATGATCCGGATATATTCTGGAGAGAGGCGCTTTCTTAGGAGCATTGGCAGCTAAAAGACCAGTAAGCATTTGGGTATTAATTTGCATGTACATGTAATCTATCTCCCGTCTAAAATTATCCAGGTCGTCCTTGTCTACCGACACTTTGAAAAACCTGTAATCACTCAAGTCATTCCATTAAAATACTAATTTATCCTTATCGAACATGGGCCTGCATTTGACCAAAAGAGGAATGCAGAGGCAGTTTGAAAGAACAAAGTGGAACATTACAGACAGTGAGAGAGAAATGAGGCATTTGATTATGGAATAGAGAAGCCGAAGTATATGGAACCTTACATTAGTGAAATAGCAACAAAGCTATGCATAGTATCTATTTGTTAATAAAGTTTGAAAAAAAAATTGGCATTACCATTTAAAAGTAAAAGTATAAATGTATAGTAAATATTTGATAGTGCATGTATTAATTTATTTTTGAACTGCCGTATCAAAGGCAGTTGATTGAGTATATTAAGTAGATCAAGTATCTACCAGCACTAGGAGCAAAGCCACCAGCAAGCACACAACCTATTAAAGGTATTCCTGCTATATAAAATATCCTTATAGCTTGTGTATTCCTGCTAGTCCTTTAGATTGGGTAACTCATAGTTAAAGATGGAACTGTAAGTCCTTTCTATATAAGTCCTTAAGTAAATATATACACTGCTACCTACCGGTTGCATTACTATGGACTGGGAGGGTTGAAGGCTCACCCATCAATTGAAACTGTATCTGATGATGCCAACGAGTCTTGCTTTGTGGACACCAAAACCTCGATTTATGGTGTTGTTGTTGTTAGATAAAACTTGTGGATGCCCATATCGAGGTCAACACTGGGACAAGTGAATGCTACAAAATATAGCATCATGTAGCTTTAGTTTTTATTAAAAAAATTGGCATTACCATTTAAACTTTTAAATGTATAGTAAATATTTGATACTGCATGTATTAATTTATTTAAAATTTGAAAAAAATAATTATGGAAAAAATGGTATTGCCATTACAAGTATAAATGTACAGTGGTAGTTTATCAAGATTTTATAAAATTAGAGATAACATAGGTGAAATAGTATATATGTATAACCACTTTCAATTTACAAAAGTTAGTAAATTTATATTTTATTAGTAACAACTATATTAGTAAGATTAATATGTTTTAAATAAGTCCATATATTTCACACTATTGGAGTTAACTTAATAGTTATCTAATAGTTATTTAGTATAATGGTGATTAGAGTTGATGTTAAGCTAATAGTTGTAGAATTATTGAAGTTAAGCTAATAGTTGTATATTTTTTTTTCAGAGGAAAAAATACTAGACCTTGATATTCTTATTGAATCAAAGGACATCTTATACAATCTGCCTACAATAGGCATATCTGAGCTTCAGCATAACCGAAATCATCTGGGAGCCCCTCTGATTACTAATTAAACAGTGAAGCATACCAAGCTGCCATTAAAACATGGGCGCAGAAAAGCAATAAAGTCTGCCAGGGGCAGACTTTTCTCATCATTCCTGTTAAAACAAGTCATAAATTCTTGCTGAACTAAAGATCGAAAATGACCAAAAAACGTACTAGTCCTGAGCATAACAAGAAGGCTGAAACGACTCTTCCATGTCAGGTAAAATCTAGATCAAACATACATATAAGTAAAACGTGCCAAAGAAAAGAAAGGGCAAAGTCCGTCACAAACTAAAATAGCTGAAAAATTCCTTGATCAATGATCTGACCATCCAATGATTTGGTAAAGATCCCATAGCCTAGGTCCAACAATAGTGCCTATTTAGAAAGACCGTCAGCCTACTGGTTATGCTCGTGATAAGTATGCTTGATGGTCACTGAAGGGGCATGTTGCAGCAAAGTTAGTATGGCATCACACCATGACTCAGTAGAGGGGCATTTAGTGATGCAGTTCTGTTAACCCATGAAATAATGACCAATGAATCACCAAATATAGTAAAGAGATGGATCCCCAAATGATTGGCAACCGAAAGAAGTGCCCACAGAAACAGAAGCTCAAATCTGGTATTTGTGCTTCTGCCATAGCCCAAAGAGAAGCTTAAAAAATATGAAGCACTCAAATGAATCACAAAACCAGCACCTCCAATATTCCCTGCAGCAGCCCCATCAAAAAAACCACAGGGATATCCGATCAAAGGGCCTAAGCCAATAACTATGGTTTTTATCTTCTTCTTAGGGCCCGAGCTAATAGTTGTATATAAGTTAAGTTAGTAGGTTATAAAGGTTTGTATTGTAACAAATACTATGAAACTCAAATCTAATGTGGGTGTAAGCAAGGTGCTCTAAGACAAAGTGATTTTCATCCTCAACACTCATAGACTATTTCACACATGCTCATGGAGTTTTAGGAATAGACCCTTATTCCTAAAATATTTAATTTAATATATATTTTTCATAAACTTTGCATAATCATGATATCAAATTGCAAATTAATCAAAATTCAACCCAATTTGATGGAAACGATTACAATATCCTCTAGGTGGTAATGGGATAATGTTGGAGCTGTAATGTCCCTTACTTATCACACACTTTTTATGGTTGAATGTAAGGGAGTAATGATGATTATCTAATTTTCAAAATGTTTTTGATGATGTCTAATGGACATTAAGAAGAAAGAAGATGATAGTTTTGAGATTTAATGTGGGTGTAAGCAGGACATTCTAAGACATGGTGATTTTCATTCTCCATGCTCATAGACTCACAAAAATAGCAAATCCTTTCCACCCATAGTGGCCCATAGTGTTTAAAGAATTGACCAACGCCATGTTTGGCTATATTAATTTTCTTTTTTGAACTAGTTAATAGCAAGAGATACTTTTGACCTTCGAAATTAGGGTTAATGACCTCTATGTAGTATCTTAAATTTATTTTCACCTCTAAATCTTTCTTGCACCACATTTTCTCTTTAAACTTACATGTAATAATATTGTTGACATTATTGATATTTTGCAAAGTGTCATTTTCGTTAATGCCCCAATGGTTTAACCAAGCCATGGTATATTTACACCAAACCCACTTGAGGCGCAAGTGGTTTTGACCAAATTTTAAAGCAATTTTAGGAAGTCTCTCGTCTTTCATGTTATTTATATTGTGCTTTTACATAAAGTACACAGCCATAGCCATGCTCTCGAAGGGGAAAGACATCCTTCTACGAAGAGAATAGGATAAGGCGTATTGCTTTTAATTTTGAGGTTATAAGTTATAAAACGCTTCTGGATTTGCTCAATCTTTCTCCAAGAATCTATAGAAATGTTGCAACCCCATACTTCACAACCATATAAAATAACAAGAATGACAAGAGATTCAAAGAGGAATTTCTTTTTATCCCACATGACCAAGTCGACTAATTTAGAATTGTTTTCAAAACCAAAATATGTTTTCCACCCCTCTCTATAGTTCTAGTTGAACTTGTGGTGAATATAAATTCCAAAATATTTGTAAGAAGTCACTTCCTTGAGATTGCTATTGTCATGTATAAAAAATTAGCATAGGTGTCTTTCTTGGAACTTAGAAACATAACTTTTGTCTGGTAACTAACAACTTTCTAGTTTAACCATAATAATTTAACTTTTATAATTTTTTTGTTAATAATATTTTTAATAATAGTTATAATTTAATTTTCATATTTGATGATATGAAAAGAATTATTTCATGGAACTCTTCCACACAATAATTTGGATTTGGTTGAAAGATATCTACCATATCCATCTTCCCAACCTTTAAACATATGCCTTTCAAGAAAAGGGAAATATTGGCTCTTTCTCAAAATTAAATATCAGAGATTACACTAAACGAGATCATAGGGAAAATCAATGAGCAGGTATTTAATGCCGGAAGTATTCGATGTAGACGGCGAACAATTTCGGGGTCTAGGTGAGAAGGTCATTGGGGT
This sequence comes from Pseudotsuga menziesii, assembly GCA_001517045.1. Lineage (NCBI taxonomy): Eukaryota > Viridiplantae > Streptophyta > Pinopsida > Pinales > Pinaceae > Pseudotsuga > Pseudotsuga menziesii. The sequence goes on along the minus strand of LPNX011213903.1, from coordinate 124,875 downwards.
ATATGCACCATCAATCAAGACAAAAAACCTAGTAAAGTCCTAACCATGACCAAAACAAAACTAAATCGATTGACTAAAAGCACCGGGGCTTCACTTGTTGACCAATATCCTATCACGTTAGTTCATATTGTGGGTTTTAAAATTATCAAAAATTGAACCAATATATTGCAAGTATTGGGGGGGATGAGGGGTTTAAGGTGGGGATGGGTAGGGTGGTTTATAAGGATTGAGGTATAAAAATGGGTGGGGAGGAGGTTTTAAGTATTGGGAGGGGGTTTCAACAAAAAGAGTTTGGGTCAATATCTTTGGAAATTAAGGGTATTCTTTAATATCCCATGATCGCACGTGTTATGTGACAGGTTCACTAAGTGAAGTCCCTGTGATTAAAAGAGGGACAGATAGTCCTAAGCAAGATTAGATCACCCTCAGATCACAATATCACCCAGATCTGACTAGAGATCCGGGATATCCAAGAACGATCTCTACAAAACCAAAAACTTTGACATAAAGGAGAGAATACATTCGCATATACCATGAAGAAGTACTTGATCAAATTACAAAAAATGAATGATATTTATACCATGTGATCATAGATAGTTGTCACAGTTGGGAAGATAAAGACTCCCAGAATTCTCAGTGTTCGTATCCACCTTTCACTCCAGGATATTGACAACTCCTAATTGGAAAAATGCCATCACTTTATTCCTTCAAAAAATCTCTAATTTAGGAACAAGATAAGTTGATACAAATGGGAGCTATCACAACGTCCAAAAATCAAGCTCTCTTGGATGGGGAGACAAAGAATGCTTAAGCAAGGAGGAAGCAGAAAGGAAAGGATAAGAGGAACATTGAATTCGAACCTAAGGAAGAGTTCGATCCATTAGATGAATCCTACGGCTATAATAAGGACAAACATTAGAGGTTTGACAAGGGAAAGTGCTCCTACTATAATAAAGGAAACCATACAAAGAAAGTTTGTATGAAGAAGACCATAGATCAGATCTCAAGACTCCTTGAACATCACTGTAGAAATTCAGGCCTGCAGTAGATTAATTTCACTCATAGCAATTAACAATTGATCATGCAAATTATCAACAATGGAGACTGAATATGGAGCTGTAACACAAAATTATATTAACTGAGTGTACAATAGCCAACCCTGTAATAACATAGGCTACTGAATATATAGAATACATGAGCAAATCGAATGCATAAGGAAGCATCCAAATCTAGCATAAAGCAGGCTTACCCAAAATAGGTAAATCCCCCATAGGTGTAAAAAGCTGATCCCAAATCTATCAAGGACCCCACGAATTAGCAAGGGCGCATGGGCAAGCTAAAGAGTGGTCAAATGGCAGCTCATACATGCTTTTGCATGGAGAAAAGAGTGGAGGATGAAAGGGGAATAAAACAGGTTCACCTCACCTAGTCTAGCTTTCCTTATGTGCTTTAAAAACTGGAAAAGCAGTCAACAAAGCAGAAAAAGCAGAAGGGCACCTAGGAGGCCAGGAATAAAGCAGATTTGATTCCCAGGACTTTCCAAAGCACTCCATGAGTCAATAATGGCAAGTTTGACCTCTATGGATAGGCAATTGACAACTTGCACATGGTGGGACTCATGGACTAGGCAAATAAGACAAAATAAATGAAATAATGTCTAAGTGGGTAAATACTATGGGTTGATTATTCTAACAATCACGATATTTCCCTCCCTGAAGGCGTAAGGAAGGCTGATTCTGGAGATAACACTTGAGATCATGAGAGATTCCATGCACTGAAGGCTAGATTTTCAAAATGTCATGCCTTCCCCATTGATGCAGGAGCCTCCAATCACATTGTTACATCCAAAAAATTATTCTCTTCATTAAATCTTACTAATGGTCCAAGTATTCACATGGAAGATGACACTCAAATACCGGATGAGGGGAAGGGTACAATAAAATTAGAGCATGGATTGTTCATGAATTCCCTCTATGTGCCCTCTTTAGCATCAAATTAGTTGTTTGTATATCAAATGATTCAGATAGGCTCACCAAAGCGAGTTGTATTTGATCCCGACTCAATGGAAATCATAAATATATCTACTAGGAAGCTGATAGAGAAAGGTGTTGCAAACTATGCCTCCAAGGCATATGAATTCTCACAATTTCTTCCATACTCAGATATAGTGAAATCGCAGATGCCATTTAAAAGGGAAGGTAAATTGATTCTACCTAAACCTTTTGCATATGATGATGTTTCCATTAATGTTTCATATTCAGAATCCGAAGTAGAAAACCTAGTTGAATTATTTTTTGGAATTGAAGATGAAGTTCAATCATATCCAAATCCATATCTAGTCCCTACTCCCAATCCTAGGCCTAAATGGGCTCAAAATGTCATTGAGGTTGCTGGGAACATGGCTGGAGATTCATCTGACAAAAGGAGAACCAGATATCAGTTTCAAAATGAGAGCCTTGCGCTATGTCATGAAAATTCACTTCTCCCAGAGAGGTGTTTCAAACTCTCATAGAGATGCTACATGATGGTGAGATCTAATGAACTGTTCTGCAAAGTGTCTTGTCTTTATTAACCAAAACAAGAAGCCATGGATAATGAATATGAGTCATTAAATAACAATGGGGCGTTGAATCATGACTCTCTTCCTCCAGAAAGAAGAGACGAAAGTAACTTTCTACATGAAAAGTTGGGAAAAAGAATATGCATGGAAAAACCTAAGGGGTACACTGATTCTCTCTTGACATGCAAGCTGAGGAATCCATTGAATGGGATCATGAAAGCCCCCAAGAAATGGAATCCCAAGTTGAACTCTTCCATACTGTAAAATAGGTTCGAAAGATTCAAGTTTGGCTACAAAAGAATCAACATTTCTTCTTCAATCTGGCATCAGATTGGAAGAAGCTGGAGAGGTTCACATGCATTGTATGACGGAACTAGTGCACAAAAGGACCATCACACTGCATTACTGCTCCACAGAGGTGCAGACGACATAATTTTTTCACAAGCTCTTTTTCAGGAGGAAATTGTCTCCTGGTGTGAAATCTTGCTCATGGTTCCACTATTCATTTTGAGGGGGGGGGTCCCATGAGGTTTTCCCCATTTTCCTCAATTTATTGAGCAGTTACTTTTTGCATTAGATTGTATGGGTGACCTTTGGTCTTAGTTTCTAGGGCCCAGGTTTTCCAAGTTAGGATTAAGGGGGGGTGTTAGGATTAATCATAATCCTCCCTTGACCACCATAGTCTAAATGTCATTTCCTAGATTAAGAGTATCTTTCCACCTCACTAGTTCCATGGGGAACTCATCTGGGGCCCACCTACCACTTGATGCACCAATTTGCATGAGTTTAGGAGTTCTAGAGGCCAATCCCTATAATTTAGGAACCCACACTTAGTCGTGGGAGTATGACCATCAGTTCACCCTAGTCTGTGTTGAGTTATCCTTCGATGGGAATCAGCTAGTTCATCTCCAGTTAGCCTATCTACCCATTTTCCTAATTTAAGGAGGTTAGGCACCTTTTCCTACCTACCTTGTTCAATTAAGTGACTGTGAACTGATTTAGTTGTGATGACTTGACTTAGTGAGCTCCTAGTGGTGATTTTCCCACATTGAGTTAGCGTTGGAGTCAGTCCAAGTTAGTTAATTTGAATCATACCTAAATAAATCTTATGTTAAAAATAAATCTATCGATTTTCAAAAGAGAATATAACTAAGGTTATGTTTAACCTCTCGTTTGCAGGTTACACCAAGGGCACTCAAAACTATAGAGTAAAACCCAAAAATCAAAATCATAGAGGACTCCACGTGGATTTCGATTAATGGTTGGGGGTTTGACTTTGGTAAACTTCACTATAAAGGTCTCCAAAACCCTAAAATATTGCATTTTACCCTATCTTTTGGCTGTGGAGAGTGTTGTCAGGCTCATGGCCTCATCGCCATTTACGCCATTGTTTCATATCTGTTAGTGATGGCTTTTGATTTTCAGATGCTGGCTCCATGAATGTCTTCCTTTGTGTGTTTCCCAACTGAAATGTCTATCTTGATAGCAGTGAGGTCTCGGTTCTAGCTCACAACTTTCCTGGTGGAAAATTTGTTGACTGTGGAGAGTTTAGGTTCTATCGTGGCCTTGGCTATTGGCTTAAAAAATCTTGTCGAGGTATTAACTTAAGTTTTTCTCCTGCCCAAATGCTAGAGTAAGAAGTTTTATTGGGCTCGATTCGTCGTGTAACCAAACTATTGTGTGACTGAGAGCAAAAATTCTCCAGGTAAGCTTATTCACTCTGCCTGCAACATCTTTATCATTTCTTTACTGTAACTAGGTTTTTATTTTAAAAATAATATCATAACATTTCTTTGTATAATGTGCAGGTTATTCTATAGGTGCTTCTAGAGGCTGGGTGGCATGAACTGCTTTAGGAGAAAAGTCTCCACGCTTCTCGACCAACTGGTAAGCCTCAGTTCTTGCCTGAGGTTCCTCCTACAATGATGAGGGGTTATGGGCAATATGGTCTCACCAAGTTTCGAAATCTTAAGCTGTGGATTCGTTTTCAACTCTTGTGGTTGTAAAATCCGTATGGTCGTAGACTATTTTACAGAAAACTTGTAAAGGCCATTGGCTGTAGCTCTGTTTAGTTGGATTATTCCTATGCTTTAACAGAGGGTTTGAAATCCTTTATATTTTGACTAAGCTTTGAAATCTTTACTGTAGTTATTCGGACAGGACATAAGGCCGTGACTTCTTTGTGAACTGCTAGGTTTTTCTTTTTAACAAAAATTATGTTAGGGTTTTAATTTGCAGGCTTGTGTTTTTAAAGGATAAAATTTATAGCCATATGGCTCGACCATTGGGTTTTAAGACTGTTAATGGATCGAGATAATTTGGTTTTGAAAAGCACCAGTGTTGGTTTTAATAAAATTTGTAGTCGTTTAGAATTATGGTCTTCAATTCTAAGGTGTTTATTTTGATTATCATATTTTATTTAATATTAATTTAGAATTTTCTTATTATGATATGATAGTAGAAGAAGTGAAATTCTTCTTGGTTATAGGATTTGACCTCATGACCTGGTCTAGATTTATTATCATAATTTAGCTTTTAATTTAAGTTTTAAGTTATTATTATAACTCTGTTTATTTTTAATAGAACTCTCTATTAAATTGTCTATTCTTATTTTATTTTAGCTTATTCTTGATAAACAGTTTAATTATGTTTCTGTTTAAGTTTTATTTAATACTGGGCATTTATAATATGGATATTCTAATTGTAGAAATGAAGAGTTTGTTTTAAGAGAAAGAGGGTAAAACTGTAAAAGTCCTAATCTGGGAAGAGGAAGTAAAAGAAAGCTAGTTGACAGTTTTCCCTAAATTTAGGGTTTGTATTTTTTTAATATGATTCAAAATCTCTGCAGTGCTATTGTTTAACTAGAATATGTTTAATGCTTGATTTTTTTTTACTTACAGTAGTAATGAAATTACTTATGCGTTATTTTCCAACCTATATGATTACTATAACTTTATTTTATTGTTTATTAGTTGCTCCTACTTATGTTATTTTTATGTTCATGTAATGTTTAATAATTATATGTAATTATAATAACCTAGGCTTATAGCTAGTAATTATTACTGTATTAAAAAGAACACAGTTACACAAATTGTGTATTGGTTTTTAAAAGACCTTTCTTTATGATAGTTCTTGTTTATCTTTTTAACAGATGTATTCTAACTAAGGAAACTTCTAAACATTCCTATAAGGAATCTATAGAAAGTAAATAATCATAATCCTACATTCTTGATTTGATTTATCCATCATAATTTAATCTCACCTGCTATACTAGAGTACTACCTTCTTGAAGGTGTGGAAAAATACAGTTAGGTATTTTATTCATTGGTAAATTTGAAATTAACCCTAATCATTCATTCTAATCCATATCTAATCAAGAATTCATCTATCTTTCAACAGTAAAAGATTTTCTCCAAGTAATTTTAATAACAGATGAAACAGACATATAAATATATTATTTCATAAATTCATTCATTCTTGTTCCTAATCTTGCATAGAGAAATTCGAAATAACATGTAGAACCTGGTAGTATAGTAGAGGAGACAACAACTTAAAGAGCCCGTTCCTCCCAACCAACTCCTGAAAATAGCTGAACTGCAAATCTTAGGACCCTTGAGCCTGTCTACTAGTCCACCTGGTTGAAAGCACTGGATGAGAGACTTGGTTTAGAAACCTCTGCAATTCCACAAAGTAATCAGCAGTAATCTTCCTGCCTGTAACAGTAAGAACTCAGCTCAAATCAGTTGCACTACTTCAGAAATTCAACACTTTTCACTCAAACACTTCTGCTTGTCCCCTCCTGGATTAGAGGAAATTTCAACTCAAAATGGGCCTTTTAACTTTGATTCAAATTCCATGTCATCATGTGTTAACCAATAAAATTGCTTTAAATTTGAAATACCATATAGGTCTTAAACACTTTTTTAATATAAATTTGGGAATAGGTATCATAAAAAAAACTACTTTTTTGTATGTATTTTCTACATATATCCTCGTGTTTTTACTCAAATTTCGATCGGGAGAGTTCATTGGATGTGGAATTAAATTCCACATCCAATGAGTACCCACTCGGCATACTTTTGACTGACCCCACTACCCCAAAACCAAGAAATACCTGAAAAAACATCATCACGTTTTTTCAGGTATTTCTTGTTTTTAGGGTAGCAGAGTCCGTCAAAAGTATGCCGAGTGGGTACTCGTTGGATGCGGAATTTAAGTCCACATCCAGCGAGCTCTCCCGATCGAAATTTGAGTAAAAACACGGGGAGATATGTCAAAAATACAAACAAAAAAGTAGTTTTTTTCTTTTCTTCCTCCAAAATTAATAAATATTATTTTATTATTTTAACTATTATTTTATTAATTCTTTTTAGGAGGCCCATTTTGAGTTGAAATTTTCTCTAATATGATCGAATTTCTTGTGCACTAATTTCACTCAAAAATTTCACAAGTAAAGAATGAGCAGCCCCTGTTGAATTCAATGGGAAGTTTTATCAGCATGTCTATGTATTTTGGGTCAGTTTTTACTTAATGAGCCACCTTCTCTTGTTCCACTTTCTTGGGGAACATGACCACAAAAATAGGGAAGTTGCCTCCTGCAACAGCTAGAAGTAGTTTGAGGATGCTTCCAAGTGTCAATCTTCTCCCAACCCAGCCTATTTCACCAAGTGGCCAGTAAAACACTCATTTAACAGCCTTCTTAAGCTGTTGTCTCATCTTTCATTTATTAATTAATAAAATATTTAGCAATTAAATGCAATTATTCTTGACCCCACTTGGTCATTAGTTACAAACTTTATAATAAAATTAAAACATAATGTCTCCTAGAACATAAAATGTTTTTCCAATTTGGGGTATGTGATAACTTCGCACGATAGAAGCTGAAGACATTGCAGCATGTTCAGCGTATAATGAAGAAATATGGCTTCGCAAGACATTGACATGATTATTTGATACAAAAGTAGATGTGATTGATATCCATTGCGATAATCATAGTTGTATTAATATGACAGAAAACCCGATGTTCCATGATAAGTCGAAACATATCGAAATTAGATATCATTACATCAGAGATATGGTACAAATGGGATTTTTAAAGCTCAAGTAAATTCTTACAAAGGAAAAAGTGGCAGATTTGTTGACTAAGCCTCTGTCTTGTGTAAAGTTTAAATACTTTCAAGACAAGCTTGGCGTAGTCCGACAGGACCTCCCTTGAAAGAGGGAGTGAAGAATATGGTAGAAGGATTTTTATGTTGTAGTGGTGTGGTAGACTAGTCTAGGGTAGGGTATGTTTGACTATGCTTGTTGGCCCAAAAAGGTTAATAAGTCAGATGAGGCCTATTGACCATAGAAGGATTAGTATGTCTGGATAGGATTGTTTGGCTCGAAGGGGTCAGTAATCCAGACAAGGCTTGTTTGGTCCTCAGGGAGATCCATCTATATGACTAGCCTTGTCAGCCCAAAAGGGTTAGTAAGTTAGACAATATGCCCAGATGGATCTACTAGAGGACCCACCGAGGCGATGCTCTAAGATGGCCAGTGGGAAAGAGGTAGTTTCAGTATCTTCATACTGATGCTCAGTATTTTTATACTAATGTTGATGTGGCAGGTTCAATATTTTCATACTGATGTTGTTGTGGAAGGTTCAATATTTTCATATTGATGTTGATATGGCAGGTGTTGAGATTATTCGAATAACTGAGAAGGGGGGCAGGGAGGTTGAATCAGTTATTCCTAATCTTAAAAAAGTTTTGACCTTTTAAAAATTTATTACTGTCCACAGATTTACAGCCTTGATAATGAAACAAATATATAATAGAAGTAATTGTTATCAATGACATATATGATGGGGACAGATACAGATATTCATGAGGAAACTCATAAAAGAAAATTATTTTATTATAAATTAACTTTCTTTGATCACCAACTCAAGTGAGGCTACAACCTATGTTTTACAAGCAATAACTTGTGGAGAGCACCAACTCTCCCGGTTTTCTAGCACCCACTAGACTTGTACAAACTCCAAATTGCACATAGAATACTACTAGTCTTCCCTAGCACCACCCTACCACCCTTATTCCATAAATTTAAACTTTTTTTAGTAGAATATGCTGAAAACTAGATATAGCTATGCTTACCAACTCTGTTACATTCTTTGATCTTCTTCTACTTCTACTCATTCAAACTTGGCTCTCTTCATTGTCTTTGTTCTATGCTTTCTCCTCATTTCTGCGCCTGTCACACGCTTCTCTACTCCCTGTTTTATGCTTGCTGATCTTTATTCCCTATGCCTGTTCGTATGCCTGAATTTCAGTTTCATAATTGATCAATAAACCATCCAATGACTCATGAAAAGCAAGGAACCCAATCGATAAGCATTCTAAACTTCTTTAACCATCTTCCTCTAGGTTCGTGAATTCATAACTGCTCGAATCAAATTTAGCAACGTGACCAAATATTTCTTCGGTAACTTGTGTACTCATGATTCCGCAACTTTTGTCCCACAGACTATCTTTCCACAATACAAATTTCCGCAAGCTTGCTTCTAAAACATAGTTTCCACAACTTAGTTTCCACTACAACCTTTCTACAAGCTCCTTTCCACAATTGTGTATTGCGGGTTGCGGGTATGTTATTTCTAGTTTTCCCAAAAATTGACTTCCGCAATAATGTGGTTGCAATGGTCCTTTCCGCAATCGGATTGCGAATATCATATGTGCCTTCAACTTTTCCCGAAAAGGGATTCCACAATTTCCTTCCACAAATCTATTTCTGCAACTTCTGAGAGTCGTCGATTTCTTATGGGCTCCTTCCTGATCTTCAATCTGCGATCAAATGTGGATCTCACCTTAACGTTGCGGATCTTCAATTTTATTTTGGGGATCGCTTATCTCCCGTATAGGTTCACTTCGTGAATCCTTTCCCACCGTCGATCCATCTTTCCTCCTTCAATCTGGATCTCGTCCAATCTCTATTGAATTAATTGAATCAACATCATGTCTCGGCTTCTTGATTTTTGATATTGAAGGTATTCATCCAGGCTAAGTCATAGTTTTCTTCTTCCTCACAGGAACTAGTTTGCTTGCATACATGAGTGGAGAGCCTGATTACACTCTGATTCTCTGCTTATCTGTCCTCCTTGTTGTTGGATCATATGCTTGGAACTTATGTGTTTCCATCAATGACAACCACATCATAATTTGATCTGTTTCCATATGATCGCAATACCTATCATAATGCCAACAGTCTCCCTGTCATCATACCTATTATCCATGTCATCATATTTACCAAGATGTTCATCATGATTTTTAATATAACATTTACTTCCAAATACTTAAGTAGGTCTTCCAAACCACAGTTTATAAGGATTCTTTCACTATTTGTCCTTAAATGAGCCTTGTTAATAATATGGACAGTTGTGCGAATTTTATCTACCCAGTATGTCTAAGAAATATTCCTTTCATTCATCATTGATCTTGTCATCTATTGAACTGACCTATTTTGTCTCTAAACTGCTCCATTTTGCTGTGGAGTCCTTGGAATAGTATACTCTCTTTTAATTCCATGTTTATCACAAAACTCTTTAAAGTCTCCTGAACTAAACTCTCCTCCTCTATCAAACCTTACTGTCTTCATTCTCTTTCATGTTTGATTCTCAGTCAGAGCCTTAAAAATTTTGAACTTTTCAAATGCTTCATATTTTTCTTTCAGAAAGGAAACCCATGTGAGTCTAGAATAATAAAAAATGACCAACATAAAATATCTTTCTCTTCCTGTGCCTTCCTTTCTTTATGGTCCACACAAATCTATATGCACTAACTAAAGAGGTTTGTCTGTTGATGTGAATTTCTTGGATTTAAACTGTGTGCGAGTCAATTTTCCCATTTGACAAGGGTTGCAAACAGTCATATGGATTTGATATTTTTGGAAGATCTTTTATGTCCCCATTGTTTATAAGCTTGATTATGTGATCAAATTTTAATTGTCCAAGTCTCCTATGCCATAGCCAGATTTCATCATACTTGCTTAGATGACATTCTTCTTTTCCTTCTTTCAAGACATAGACATTGTTTTCTGTTCTTATGCCTTTTGCAACCAATTGTCCTGAGGGTACATATTTTATCTTGCAATCTTTAGAAGTCAAAACAACTTCACATCCTCTGTCACAAACCCGACTGACACTAAGAAGATTATGTTTATGTCCATCTACAAACAACACATCTTGGGCTTTCCCCTTGCCATTACTCAACTTTACCGTTCCTTTTCCTTTGATTTTCTCTAGAGCATCATTTCCAAAAGTTATATTTCCTAATTTACTTTCACCTAAAGACAGAAACTTGCTTTTATCACCAGTCATGTGTTTGGAATATCCACTATCAATATACCAAGGGCCTTTTGCCACCTTTTTTCCTTTGAACAGAAAGAACTAAACCACACTTGTTATTTTATTTCTTCCAAACTTTAGCACTTCCAACTGAGTAATTCAATCTCGGATCTGTATTGTAATTCTTCATATGATAGTCTGAATCCTTATGTCCAAAATTATGACAAACATAACATTTAAGCTCATTGTACAGTAGATCAAAAGAATTGATATGTATATCATGTGTTCTTCTTTTAGTTGTGAGCTTAGTTGTATGATGTTCTTGCTTACTCCCTGTCTGTCTTGTTCTATGTTGCAGCAATTGACTGTTCTTTGATATCCTTAATTGCATACTTCTAAAATTAAATGCACAATTTGCAGCTTTGTGACCAAAATTAAAAAAATAATAACGGTAACCATGGAAAAAAATTTGGTATCCGAATCTTGCATGTCTTCCTTTTGGTTGAATTTGTTCTTGAGCAAAGCTTGATTGATATTTCTGATCTGAATTCTTGATTCTGGTACTTGTTTCATCTTCATTTCCTTTTGTTTCCAAAGTATGTTTGTATTATGACTATTTGTTGCTTTGAAATTTAATCAACTTATCTGATTCCTTGTTTTCTAAGTGATTTCTACATGAACCTTCTTCATAGACTAGACCTATTTTTAACACTGGAGACCTTTTCTTACTCAGAATGTTGTTTAGTTCTTCTAAATCTTTAATACTTGACAGATTTTGGTGATAAAAAGCTTGAAATTTATCCAATTCTTTTTTAGCTGACACTACTTCTTCTTCCAATGCTTCACGTCTCATTTTCTCCTTTGTTAATTGTTGTTTCATAATATCTTCTATTTCCTTTGTGTCTTCTAATTCCAATTTTAACAGAGCAAGAAATTCACTTTGTTTTTTACCATTCTTTTCATACTACATCAACAATTGTTTTTGTTGGGCCTCTTCTTTAGTCTGAGTCTGTCAATCTCTTCCACGACACTGATTAATTCACCTTCCATATCAACCATAGCTGCTTCATCATTCAGGTCACTTCCTGTATATTAATTTTCAAAATATTCTATGGCCATAAGCATAAAATTATTCACTTTATCTTCACAAGATGAATCAATGTTTGTCTCTTCTAAGGAATCAACATCATTTGCACACATGCTTTTATTTTTATATTTAGCATTTTTATTGTATTTCTTAAATGTGTAGTTCTCTTCATCATCAGAAGTCTAGCCCTTTTTCTTGTGGGGACTTTTAGATGCAAAATGGCTTATCTTACCACAGTTGAAACATTTAAAGGGCATCTTTCCTTTATACTTACCTGATCCTTTCTTTAGCCTTCTCACAATTTTTTCCTCAATCACATCCATTTCAGAATCAGTGTTCTTATCTACTTTAAATGATGCTTCTCTAGTGGTGGATTTATCTTTACTGATCCTCATTTCATAAGCAGTCAGAGTTCCTAGGAGTTGATCAATAGGCAGAGTTTTAAGATCATTTAATTATTCTTTTGCAGAAACTTTGGTATTAAATCTATCAGGAAAAAATCTCAAAATTTTCTGAACTAAGCCTTGCTTCCTCAATATTTTCACCAAGACCTTTCATAGCATTTACGTTCTCTTCTACTCTTAAGAAATACTTACTAACAGTCTCATCCTCATTCATCTTTAACTGTTCAAATTTCAGTCTATATGTCTGCAATTTGGCATCTTTTACTTTATCATTTCCTTCATAACTGCTTATAAGTTTGTCCCGTGTCTCTTTTGCAGATTCAAGATGCATCACCTTAACAAAATCAGCTTCTGCAAGACCACTCAAGATAGCATTCATTGCCTTTGCGTTAAAACTAAATTCCAATTTATCATCTTTGGAGGCTAGCACAACAGGCTTTACATAGCCAGTGTCTACTACATCCCAAACATCAGCACCTAAGGACATTAGATATGTTCTCATTCTAACCTTCCAGAAGGAAAAATTTGTTCCATCAAACAAAGGAACGTTATTGGAAAAAGTCCCTTCATGAATTTTTATGTTTTTAAGCTTACAGATCCAGCTTTAAATAAAAGGAACCAGCTTTGATACCAATTGTTGAGATTATTTGAATAACTAAGAAGGGGGGGTTGAATCAGTTATTCCGAAGCTTAAACAGTTTTCGATCTTTTAAAACTTTATTACTGTCCATAGATTTACAGCCATGATAATGCAAGAAATATATAACATGTAGACACTGAGAGGTGGGGTGAATCAGTGTATAGCTTTTTATTACTTTTTCAACTTTAACAATCATCAACTGCTTCTTCAATACATTATTCATTAATGTATTACCACATTATCATTATATCATCAGCATTATTAACTATTACAGCTCATCATCACCTATTATCATATCATCATCACATAGGAAGCATAGCAAAACACAGTACACAAGATTTTTACGTGGAAACCCAAGTCCTGTGGGAAAAACCACGGAAGCCTTTATAATAATAATTTACCAGCAACAACTGGAAGGAGGCAACAACCCCCTTGGTTACAAAGACTTCAATTCTCCAGCTACAACTGGAAGGAGGCTACATCCCCCTGGTTTACAGGCTACAACCTGAAGGAAGCCTTAGCTCCCTAGATTTCCTTGCCCCGTCCTACCACCCTGATATGAAGATAGAAACTGAACTACTGAACCACAAACTACACTGATCCTGCGGACCTGCTATCCAACACCTGTACCACACTGCACAATCTAAACCACACTGCACAACCACTTTCACTATTCATCAACTGACCACTGCTCATCAACTGTTCACTGCTCATCAACTGTCCACTGCTCATCAACTGTCCACTGACCACTGCACCAGAACTGCTCCACACTACTCATCAACATGCGCAATCTAGCTATACCAATCAAGTTGTTGTTCGCATCATCTAAATCAATCAATCTGAATTCAACCAACTGTGTACCAGAGCACCTGGGTCAAACCAACTGCTCATACTACTCAGCCAATATGAGTCAGACCAAATGCACATGTAGTAGCCTGTGCTAATGCTGCACAACTGAACCAATGTACTCACTCCTAATTACCACTATTCATCATTGTACTATATAATTCCATATCATCACACATTGTGTTTTCATCATACATCACTGAGTATCACTGTGTAAACATCACTGAGCATATCAAACTGAGCATTTATCACTGTGTTTCATCATACATATATTACTGTGTACTGAGTTTCATGCCACTGAGTGTATTTTACTGAACATACCACTGTTTAAATATTACTAAGTATATATGTATATGCCACTATTGTCATTCAACTGTCATTGTCAAGGTGGTCAACTTGTTCAACTGTTCATATGATCATCCTGCTAACCTACTCATATAGTGAACATGATAAACTGATCATGTAGTCAATCTTATCAACTGCTAATTGATTTTTGTCTCATCACCAAATCAATCTTTCACTTATCATATCTTATCAAGTCAATACTTAGTCACAAGAATGTCATCATAAAACTCTAGGAGTTGACCTTTTCAACTTGATTAAGCACATGTAGGCACTATGATTTAGCCAACCAATGCTAACACACGACTATAATGATGTCTACAAGATTATGTGCTTACTTAACTCAACACTGCTTGAACATGCCTTCATTGTTGTAGTTTTTCAAGGCTTGCTTGAACTCTGAGCTATCAGAACTTTTAACACAGTAACCAAAAATTGCACTTGTCTTCCAGATTGACTTTTACATACCTGATATCCCTATTTGAACAAGTTCAGACCTTCACTTGTATGTGCTCCTTTGATATGTATGCTTGACAGAGTAACACTGACTTCTTCCTTCCTTACATAGAACACCAAGTATGTACAGAGATCTGTGGATCGCTTCAAAAAATTTGTCTTTGTTTACTGTGACGATCCCAACTTAGTTTGCTTGAATGTTGACTCAGGACTTTGAACATACTGAGGTCACCTGATATTGTCCTTTTGTAGCCTGTGAGAATACTCTGAGAACATCGCTGTAGAATGTCTTCACCAAAATGACTTGATGACTGTATGACTTGCCTGAGAGAAGTGTTTAACGATGCTTCCAAAGCACTGTTTAAACGGATTGAGTACCTCCTTTACATGCTTTGACTTCTGCTTTGTGTACTACTGTTGTACAGAGCTATATGTCTTCAAAAGAGATCACTTCTCCACTATGCTACTGGTCTCCAAGGAGATTTCACCATTGTTACAGTACTACAAATCTTCAAAGGAAGATCAGTGCTGTTCGGATGCTCACAGGATCAACACTTCACTACTGTAGATACAGAGATAGATCTTCACAGAGATCACAGTGGTTTCCTCAGTGATAGCCCGAAATTCAAGCCCTCTGCTACTATAGACATCAGCTGCTGCCCAAAAATCAGACCTAAAAGAGGTCGCATATGCTGCTGCTAAGAATAGGAAACAGTCCGAAAATATCACTAAAAAGACAACCCGACATTACCTTTGCTGCTGCTCCTTCCACAGTCCGAAATTCCTCAGACCAGCAGTGAGTTCAGCCTCAGACAACCTTCGAATTTCCACAGTAAATTCTGCTGCTGCTACCTCATAAAAAAAAAAATTGTCTGCTCCTTCTGTGGCTGCCAGACCTCCGAATTTCCACAGTAGTCCACTTGCCTCAGTCCACAAAAAAAATCTTAGAGCAGATCCGAAATTTCCACAGAGATTAAAAAAAACTTAAAAAAAAATTCCTGTCTACTGTAGCTGCTACAGTACCCGAAAAACAGTCACTTGGCCTCAGTCCACGAAATTGCAGAGCTCCACCGAAATTTTTGTTTTTTAAAAAAAAATGAATTTTGGATAGGTTATTTATACTAGTTTTCACTGGGCCGACCTGTCATAAAATTTCATTTTATTTTATTTTTATTTTGTATTTTTATCTTTATATTTTATCATTGACTGAGCCGACTTGTTTGCCATGTCATCATAATTTAAAAAATGATTTTATATATTTTATTTTCACTTATATATTTGATTTACCAACACCTTTGAGGTTGTTTTACATATTTTAAGGGTTTTGGACTTAGGGCTGTCAATGCCACTTCATCACAGCTGTTTCATATATCAAATTATGACCACCAAAGTATTCAACAAGCTTGATTTCAACGAGTTCATCATCAAGGACCAAGCTAATGATTTCAATTCTTGAGGAGGTGCCACATCACCATCTTGGAGGGCTTCACAACCATCAACATGTTAAGGATAAGTATAAGGGCTTCATAACCAAATTTATGGGCAATATGAGGGCCCAAGGGTTTAAGGGCTTCATTACCACAAATGTGTGTGGGCTATTGATCTTTTAAAGAACCATTAAGTGTGGGTCCAAGATCCAACTTAGGGGTACTCAACCAAGTTAATGGGTAGCCAGGGATTTTGGCATTGTCCCAAGGCCTCCAAGGGCTTCAAGCTTAGGCTTGGACAAAGTCAAAAGGTCTCCTCTGACACAGACAACCACTAATCAAATACTAACCCTCAGGGGCTCCATAAGGGGCACCAAGACTTAACTGTTGGTATCAATGACCAGACATTGTTGGCATCAATGACAACCTAATCAACATAACATAAGTATTTGTCATCAATCAGATATATGATGGGGACAAAGACAGATATTCATGAGGAAACTCATAAGAGAAAATTATTTCATTATAAATTAACTTTTTGAGCACCAACTCAAGTGAGGCTACAACCTCTATTTTACAAGCAACAACTTGTGGATAACACCAACTCTCCTAGTTTTCTAGAACCCACTAGACTTGTACAAACTCCAACTTGCACAAAGAAGAATACCAATCTTCCCTAGCACCACCCTACCACCCTTATTCCATAGATTTAAACTTTGTTCAATACATTATGTTGAAAACCAGATATAGCTATGCTTACCAACTCTGTTACATTCTCTGATCTTCTTCTGCTTCTGCCCATTCAAACTTGGCTCCCTTCACTATCTCCATTCTACATTTTCTCCCCATTTCTGTGCCTGTCACACACTTCTTTGCTCCTTGTTTTATTCTTGTTGATCTTTATTCCCTGTGCCTGTTCGTATGCCTGACTTTCAGTTTCATAATTTATCAAGAAATCGTTCAATGAATCATGGTAGACAAGGTACCCAATCGATAAGTATTCTAAACCTCTTTAAGCATCTGCTGCCAAGTTCTTGAATTCACAACTGCTCGAATCGAATTTAGCAACGTGACCAAATATTTCTTCTGTAACTTTTGTACTCATGATTCTACAACTTCTGTCCCGTTGGCTATCTTTCTGGGTGAAAGCATGGAGGTGGGTAACCATTCAGGAGTTGACATAGTAGAATGAGGAGCTTACAAAGAGAGTTGCAGATTTGGAAGCAGACCACCAAAAAGACAGAAGGAAAGCCCAGGCTTTCGAGGGAATTGCTCTTTTAGCAGAGGCAGCAAAAGACTTGTAAAAGTATTTTAAGAAGAGCAGTTATTGGTTAGTTTGAAAAAGTTATTTTATTTTTGTATAATGATAGTTTATATTGAACAATTCGATAGATGACCTAAAAGTAGTTTTGGTTCAGTTATGTAACTATTTTTGAAGGAACAAGATAAATATAAGTCTGGGAAAGGACCAAGGGTTCGATTTTTGTTGCAAGGGGAGGCTATCAGGCTATGGTTTATGAGCTAAGTGTAAAACTCTTAAATGTTTTTTATGACTGAATTATGAAATATATGCAACTATATGCCATTTTAGACTATTGACTGGTTTCATTTCTAATTTGTGTTAATTACTTAGTTGGTATATTCATTTCCTGTTTAAGGTTTTTTATGCTTGAAGTGCTTGCTAACTGTGGGTGAAACTCAGTACTATGTCTATTCTATTTGGATTATGGTTTATATGTTATCCATCTCAGTTATTCAAATGTTCATGATTTAGTGTTTGCTTTGGTCTTGTGAATTTTTTCCCTCTTGTCTTCAAACTGTACAACCAAAACCCTAGAATACCTATTTTACTTAATTGAGTTTATTGAGATTGTGTTGGCTTGTTCTTCTGTAGTATGAGAACAATTTCTGGCACTAACATCTTTGGCGTCGTTGTTGGGGAATGAAGTTGAAAACCTATTTTTCCCTAGGATACTTATCATTTCACTAGTTTTGAGAGGTGAACTTAAACCAACAAATTTTTAAAGACTACTTTTCACCAGTATTTCACAGTTGCTACTAAGGGAGTTGGAACAAGGAGTAGACCTAGTTCACCTTTACAGCTGGGTGCCTCATACCCAAAATAGATATTGAAAACAGCTAGGAAAATCAAAAGGTCTCAGTCATCACCAGCCCTATGTAACCCTGAGCAGTTAGATATTTCATCACCTTTTTCTGTTTTGAAGGGAGAAGAACAAGATTCACCTTGGTTGAAGCCTACAATTCATGTTAGTAATTTTCAAGTTTTCACTAATCCTAAATCTTTCAAGAAAGCAAAGACTATATCCCTTGGAAAAATCCCTTTATTTCACCTCAAAGTTGGTAAAGCTCCATTTCGGCCAAGTTCTAGTCAAATCTTTCCATCACCTAAACCACTCAACTTAAAGATGGCAACCCAAAATCAGCCATTAGACATGATGGACCGAATGGTGGCAACTAGGTATGCACCTTTAGTGTTGCCTCAGCCTTTGAATGCACTGC
The DNA here is from genome assembly GCA_001517045.1 of Pseudotsuga menziesii. Lineage (NCBI taxonomy): Eukaryota > Viridiplantae > Streptophyta > Pinopsida > Pinales > Pinaceae > Pseudotsuga > Pseudotsuga menziesii. Next base: position 106,270 of record LPNX011213903.1, on the reverse strand, counting down.
CTGGAGGTGATTACCAAAAATACCTACCTAGGTTTAATGGACAAGGGGAAAACACAGCTGAGGAGCATTGGGAAGCATTTCTCAGCTATGTTGATAATCAGAATATTGAGGCAAAATATGTGTGGATGAGGATGCTCGTACAGAGTCTTGATGGAGAAGTCAAAAAATGGTTCAGGGAGTTGCCTGCAAATTCTATTACTATCATAGAAGAGCTTCAAGATCTTTTCATGAGACAGTGGGGTGATACCAAAGATCACACATATTACATTACTGAGTTTGGAGCCCTTAGAAGAAAAAAGGATGAAACCATAGCTAATTTTTCAAAGAGGTTCAATAAAATGTATGCCAGAATCCCTGTAGAGATAAAACTTTCAGAAACTTCTGCAAAACTCACTTATACCAATGCTTTTGATCATGAGTTCTCTTTACTCTTGAGAGAAAGAAGACCTATTACTTTACTGAACATGCAAAAGTCAGCATTAGAGGTGGAGTATAATATATTAGCCTCTAATAGATTGAAGGGAAATACAGCTCAGCAGACATATGATAGGAAGGGTAAGAAGGAAGCAGCTCCAGGGGTTTCAACATCTCACTCTACAGAAAGTAAAAATGATGAGATGGCCAAGCTAGTAAAGATCTTGACAGCAAAACTAAACAAGTTGGAATTAGAGAAAAATTCAAATAAGCTTGCTCAAGAGGGAGATAGAAACCCTAACAATCAAAACCAATTCAGAAGACAGTTTGTACCTCGTTTCATTCTAAGACAGAGGAGAAACAATGATATACAACAAGAAAGGAGAGAAACTGAGGATCAAAAAGTGCCACCACCACTTCAGAATAATGTAGTTGATGAAGAAGAAATTGAAGAAGAAGAATTCTTTGAAGATCCATATCAGAATATGAATTATTTTGGAGAACATATGACTAAAGGTTTTGTAACTGAAGAAGACTTTTTAAACTCAGAATATTATGATGCTGATGTGTTTGAAACAGAAAGTGATCTGAATCTTGAAGTGACTGCTGAAACTATTGATACATATCAAACTGAGCCAAAGAAAACTTTAAATTTAAGATCAAGACCAAATCAAGTTGTTCAAAATCCTAAGAAAAAGGCAGTCTTGCCTCCTAAGCAGCAGTCTGATCCAGTGTTAGAAAAAAAACAAAGTGAGGATAAACAGAAGAAGAATGTTGAATTTGAAGAGGTGAATAAAAGTATGCAGAATTTCAACCTTGAAAATGAATTAGGTAAAATCAAGATCCCTATGCCTTTCACTGAGTTGATGAAGAACCCTTCTTACAAAAATTCAGTCCTGAAAATGATTGGTTCAGCAAACAATCAACTTCCCTATGACACAGTGAATTTACAAGAGGAAAGTCCTAAACTCTTTATTGGGTTAGCTCTAGTAGAAAAAATTGAAAATGAAGCAAGTGCATCACCTCCTTTTTATATCACACTGACTATTCATGAGCAGATGATACATAATTGTCTGTTGGATTCAGGAT
>LPNX011213903.1:73291-93424 GCA_001517045.1 Pseudotsuga menziesii | reverse complement strand
TTGGAGCCAAAATGTTACCACCTAAGTTGTACTTAGTGGTTTTTTATCAAGTGAGCCTGGTGAACCGGACAAGGATAACTTGTTCGGACTTCAAAAGACCTTCAGTCTTACTTCTGGAAAGCTTTGTTGTACTATATCACATATTCATACCCCATGAGGGAATTGTAATAAATGTTCTAGCATGATAGTGTCTGTAAAAGACTCGGTCTCTTAGACTTTATTTGTCAATCCGATCAGCCCAGGGTGTTTTTTCCCTTGGTTATTATTGGTTGCTGAATAAACGACTGATAATTTCTGAGTTTTTCACTCCATACCTCCAAAGTTGGGGTGGTCGGCTTAGCATTTAGGCCTATTGAGGTTATTAGAGTCTATGTGTCAATGTATAAACATGCTAGGCATCATGGTCGAGTCATATGAACATGTCTAAGTCCCCCTATTTTTTTTCAACTTTTTTTTCAGTGTTTTTTATTAAAATTTAATTTTTGCAAAACTTAGGCTATTTTTTAATAGTTTAATTGGAAAATTTGATTTTGTCATAAAAGTGGGCCAAATAGTCAGTTTTAATCATGTAGGTGCTCATTTTCAAGCTAAGAGCACCATGTAAACCCATGGACCCACTTTTTCCTAGTTTTGAGTGATTTTCCATCACTCAAGTCAGAAAGCCCCAAAAAATCAATTATTGATTATTTTAATTAATAAATTGATGAATAATGGAGCAAATCCAAAATCATAGATCAGTGGATTCTCAGCCAATTTGATTGAAATCAGTCAGATCTGAACCAGATTGACTGAATCTGACAAATCCTTGACTGATGGAGGTGATTTGGACAGATCCAGAGTTGATCTTCAGCATCCTTTATGGGGAATTTCTCCCTCCCTCTCTCCTCCACATGTTTTGGCTCATCTGGATGAGTTTTGGTGGATGCTTTAGTCAATAGGTTGAGGTGTCAGTCAGATCAACCCCCCGATTGACATTTGCACTCAGTGAGACTCAAATCTAGCTTAGTTAGACATAGATCAGGCATTGATGGACTCTCCTTCAGCTACAGTGGTCTATCTCCTTGGGATTTGTGCCCCCCATGGGCTGGATCTCCTAGTTTTTGTATATATCCAAGCATAAGCCTCCTCTTCCAAGCTTGTTAGAGTTGGATTGAAGGGCTTGCTATTGTAATACTGTTGTAATCTTTAAATTGTTGAAATAAAGAAGCTTTGGAGGCCAAATGGTGTAATGCTCTCATATGTGTGGATTAAGCATTGTCTTACGACTATTGATGTTGCTGACTTTTCTCTCAATTTTTGCATCTGAACCCTATCTGGCTTGAACGATTTAGCTGAATCACTAGGAGTATAGTTGGGCAAGTAAGGTTACTTGTTTTTCTTATATCTCATAGCATATGTGTTAGAATATCTAGATTATACATGTTTAATAAGTTTATTTACATGTAATTCTTGTCTCTTTTTCATATATATATCCAGATCTCATGAGGTTTTGTGCAAGATTGTGTGTTTAGTTTTCAGGTAGCAAGGATTGGACGAGTTGTGGATCTAGTTTGAGTCCACTGTACATCCAAAATATTTGTGAAGACATTGCCCCTTTGTATTCCACTTACAAGTTTCCATTGCAGATCTGCTTCAACAACAAGCACTTCTCTTCTCCTTTTCCTCCTTCAAAATCAATTTGCTTACCTGGTTACTGTGTTCAAAATATTTGTTATCATTTGGATCTATTATATCAAAGTAAAATTTACATAGATCTGCTATTTCAAATCTCGTAGTATAGATCTTAATTCTGAAAAGTATCATTGAGCCTTCTAGATCTAGCATAAGGAAATCGTCCATTTTGCATGGCAAGTTAAAGAAAATCAATAGGATGCATGCTCTATATTTCCTTTTCTATTTAAAAAGATTAAATCTAGCAATCAGTGTATATTTCATTGGCTGCACAGACAGCAAGCCAAGATCCCAAGGAAATCTTGCTTTCCTTGGTTCCCTTTTCACCTGTTTAGCCAGTTTTAACTTAATCTTTTTGAGTTAAGGTAGGCTCATCCAAAGGTACTCTTAAAGTGCTTTTGGGCATATGTTATTCTAACATGATTTCTAGTTTTGAGAAAGTGTAATAGAAAAGAAAAGAAGATGATGTTCGAAAGTGGCCTCGGGAGCGTTCAAATCCCCCCAGGGGTCTCCCCTTTCACTAAATTTAAAATTTTTGCAGAGTTGTAAGATCTTGGTTTCATCCCGTATAAGGACCAAGAGGTTTTTGATATTTCAGCTTGCTAACATTGTAACCAATAATAATAAAAGAAAATCTTTTGAGTAGGCTCTTTCGAGCCCGCTCCCCATCCCCCTTTGGGGGATTTGCGTCCGTGTCCTTTTTTTTGCTTTTCATTCCTCTTTTCGCAATCTAGCATAGTTATAATCTGCAGGGTAGTATACTTTGATTTAAATCATTTCCATATTCCATATTTGAGATTTCATAGTAATCTTAACACTTACCCCACGACTTCCCAATTGACCTGAAAGGGGAAAGAGATGCGTGGTAGGAATAATTAGAAAACCGGAATTGTGTATCTATTTTTTCCTTTTCATCAATTGTTTCATCAGCTATTATAAAATTAACCCCTCCTTGATTCCCCGATTGAGATCCACTTGGATCGATAGAGGTTCCTGGAGGGTTTTCTTTTTAACAAGAACACCCATCTCAAAATTTACTAAAATTGAACAGACTCCCGTGTGTATGCTCTACACTTGGCTGCGGTTCATCCGACCAGTCAAGTTGTATCAAAAGCACTTGAGTGACTAGAATAATTAGGATTCATTCTCCCAAATTGACAAACCATCAGGTGAAAATCCAACACCTAGATCAAACCATTACGGAGGCAAAATACCCAAAGGAAGCGGAAACTTCTGAAAAGTGACCTCGGAGCGCCGATCTCTATCACATCTAATGGGTGAGTTATGAACAATATCTCCAAAGACTCCATTCAGCCCACATATTCCTTGCGGATAGCCGTGAAGGTTTAGTTTTGGACATACTCCAAGTACTCTCAAGTATATCTAGAGTCCACCCCTTCGCCTAATTTTAATCAACTCACATTTCACATTAACTTAAAACGTAACAAGAGGCAATTGCAAAACATTCACTCCAAGCACATGCAAGTACATTGATTATCTTTTGACTCCATTTTAAGGCACTGGTTATTTTCTTGCTATATATATATTGTGCCTCAGCATTGTGCTTTCATGCACTCATTTTGTATCTTGTCATCTATGGTTGTTTATGGTTAAATTTCAAACTCCTAAGTAATTCATTCAGTTTAACATCACCATACTAAGTAATTAGCCTTAGTAACTTAATAGGGTCTACCCCCCTTGGCTTCGTCAGGAGTTGAGCCTAAACGGAGGAGTCAAGAACAAGGTTACAACCTTGACTCGAGACTTGCCCCCAAGGACACACTGAGTGGCTTGAAGATTTCTGCCACGTGACCCAGGTGTGTGAAAGGCGGCAACAGAATTAAAGTATTTAATAGCTTAAATGAGAGAGTTCAGTTTAGGATTTTTTAGGTTCCCCTATACAGTATTGTCTGTCAGTTTATCAAAATTTGAAGAAATTCCGAGTGTGTTTTATTGACAGAAGCTATTTGACAATCGTTCAAAATGAAAAAGAGTGGTAAGACTAATAGAGCAGAACCTTCAAACATGAATTGGGTTCAAACCTTTCCAAATTGTGCAAAACTGTTTACAGAAGCAGGATGGTTAGTGTTTTTTGAAAGGATTGAAGGTTATCACTCAGAAGTTTCTTACAAATTCACCCAATGTTTGGATAAGGATGTAGTGTCTTTTGATACTTTAAAGTTTAAACTGACCACGGAATTGCTAGCAGAAGCAACATGAATTTTAGATGAGGGTGAATTCTGGTTCAAAAAGGTGCCTTTCACTTTTGATGCCCAAAGATATCTACTTCCAGGTGTAGTAGCAGATTGGGGAAAGGGAGTACCCATTCAAAAATTTAAGCCAGAATGGATATAACCTATCAAAATATTACAAAGCTATATCACTTGCGAAGGGAGGTTTGCTTTTGTGTTCAAGTATCATTTAGATTCCTTCAACACCTCAACCATGAATCCAAAATGAATCTCCCATTATTCTTCTTGAAAAGTTTATAGAAAATGTCTAGTAGGGTGAAAGAACATCAGGATCACACCAAACAATCAGTATTCCATCATGGACTTATTAAACTGATTATAAGCGTTGTATTGCAGAAAAGAGAGAAGACATGGAAGTATTTCTTATTTTGGTCTAGTTTCCAAACAGAAAAAGAGGAGCAGTCTCAGAAGAGACAGTTAGACAAAGGTCAGAGTCTGATCAAGAAACTTAAAAAGAAATTCATAGTCAAAGATGAAGAAGCTGGTGAACCAAGAAAATCTTCAAATCAGGAAGGCGAAAACATTGAACTTGAACAACAAATTAATGTTGAGGAAAACAAAGTTTCAAAGTCAGAGGTGAAGGAAGTTGAGCCAGTAGAATATGCTTTACCTGCAGGATTAAATCAAGGTGTAAAGGAAGATGTAAAAAACCAGAAACAGAGCCCTATTACAGTACTCTCTGAAGATGATGAAAAATCCTTATTTGATGAAGCTAGGGTTCCTACTACTAATGAAGCTAGGGTTCATTCTAAACAAGAAATACACACCCATTTTGAAGAGGAGACAGTGTCACGAAGGAAAAGAATGAAGGTTGTTGAACTAGCTTCAATAACTCATCAAGGGAAAGTTCTGAAAATGTTAGGAGAGGTTGGAGCAGTTTGGAGGCCCAAGACAAGGCCAAAGAACAAGCTAAGGTTAAATATGAAGAAGCTATTAAATCCCAAGCTAGCTGAGAAGAAGGTTACAGTAATAGAAGATTCATCATCTCAGGAGAAATTAGAAGATAGTGAAGATGAAAACAAAGAAGTTATGAAAGGGTAAAAAACCAATAGTTTCAAAAGATAAACCAGTCTTCACTGATACTAAGATCTTAGACATTTTCATGGAGGTTCGAAATAAAATGATTCAAGAACAGCAGCAAAATAATATAAAGAGTTCTTCTATGGAGAAAGGAGAGGCAATTGAAGAAGCAGTTCAGTGCAGTATTGAAGCTGAAGAAAATTCAGAGATTCCTGTGACCTTCACAAAGCATATGAAGGAGGATGAAGAAATATACAAGAAACTGAAAATACCATGGATGCCAGAGGGGATGCAATCAATATCAAAAGATAAATGTATTGATTTTGAAAAGGAAAATCCGCAAAGAAGCATTAAACAACACAAGCATCAAATTGAATATATGCAACAAACCAATGAAGGATTAGTGACTACAAATAGGAGACTTAGAGAAGACTTAGAAGAAGTGAACAGTCACTATAAGGAACTGATTGCAATTTCTAAAGAGGCTCTTATAAGAAAAAGATAGACAGAGAATCAGTTTACAAAACTAAGGCAAACCATCCAGGAGCTGACACGGCAAAATGAGGAGCTTACAAAGAGAGTTGCAGATTTGGAAGCAGACCACCAAAAAGCTAGAAGGAAAGCCCAGGCTTCAAAGGGAATTGCTCTTTTAGCAGGGGCAGCAAAAGACTTGTAAAAGTATTTTAAGAAGAGCAGTTATTAGTTAGTTTGAAAAAGTTATTTTATTTTTGTATAATGATAGTTTATATTGAACAATTCAATAGATGACCTAAAAGTAGTTTTGGTTCAGTTATGTAACTGTTTTTGAAGGAACAAGATAAATGTAAGTCTGGGAAAGGACCAAGGGTTCGATTTTTGTTGCAAAGGGAGGCTATCAGGCCGTGGTTTATGAGCTAAGTGTAAAACTCTTATGTGTTTTTGATGACTGAATTATGAAATATATGCAACTATATGCCCTTTTAAACTATTGACTGGTTTCATTTCTAATTTGTGTTAATTACTCAATTGGTATATTCATTTCATGTTTAAGATTTTTTATGCTTGAAGTGCTTGCTAACTGTGGGTGAAACTCAGTACTATGTCTATTCTATTTGGATTATGGTTTATATGTTACGCATATCAGTTATTCAAATTCTCGTGATTTAGTGTTTGCTTTGGTCTTGTGAATTTTTTCCCTCTTGTCTTCAAACTATACAACCAAAACCCTAGAATACCTATTTTACTTAATTGAGTTTATTGAGATTGTGTTGGCTTGTTTTTCTGTAGTCTGAGAACAATTTTTGGCATTAACACATGCCATTCTCATTTCCATGTCATTCTCCTATCTTGTTCTTGAATGCAACTAAGCCAAATGACGTGAAAAATGCTCTTGACCTATTTTTTTCGCTCCTAGATGCAACAGAGCCACCTAACCAAAGGTATTTCCTTCAGTTCCTTGTATCTGCCTTTGAAGGAGGTATTATTTTTTAACTAAATTATGTTCACTTGCACAATATGATTCATTAAAAACATGATAACCCTTATACACACACACACACACATATATAAAGTACCTATTGAGAGACACTAGAATAACCTCCATCGCCTCATTGAGTTGATTCTTTATGCCCAAACTTGTCATTAGTAACACGAAAGCAGTGTTTAGATGAGGTCTTCCTTGATAAATAAAAGGATTTATCTGAATCTGTATTTAGGTGCAGGAAAACATTAGGTTAAAATATTGCTGATAGGAATCAAATGATATTGAAATTCCTTACCTACATTCTCTTAGTTGGGTCCTTGAAGCCCATTTCTAAAATGTCCTACATGGGCATAATCTTCTAGATAAGGATTATGGTAGTTAGTGTCCACAAGATGTTGAGAATCTGGGGGCTATTCTTTAACTCCTCAATTTTTTGTACTAAATATAAACGTGGTGAGCATGCATATAAAACCTTGGTAGTCATGTACAAAGCCTTTTTTGTGTGTGGAGTAATTCTTGGGTTAGAGGTGAATTTGTAGAGATAATTATAGCGTGTGATCTAGAGGAAACCTCCAATAAAGCTTGTAACAGAGGCAACAAGATCAATCTCTTTGCAATCACGTCCATAGTTTTTTTCTTATTGTAGGTGTTTTGGGGAAAATTTGTAAGGTTCATTACAACTAATAGAGATTCCACTAAAGTATTTGGAATAGCATTAATTCCATCAACGCCTAAGTTCATTCCCAGTCATTTTTGTTTAGAATTTTAACAAAAACATGACCTCGATCGAGGTTGTAGCTCGATCAAGGGTTTAAGAACTACCTCAATCGACGTTTTAACAGTAACTCGATCGAGGGTTTATTAGACCCTCGATCGAGGGTTTAATAAAACCTCGATCGAGTTGTTCTTAAAACCTCAATCGAGGGATCTGAATACCTCGATCAAGCTACATACCTTGATTGAGGGCCTAAAAAATAGAGAATTAGCCCTCTTATAGGAAAATCAATGTTTCTATGTGTCTTCCAGGGGTGTAAACCCTGCCATTCATGGCACATAACTAAGCGGAGTTTGTGCCGATAGATTCATCACCGAATCCTCTATCCATTGAGGTATCATGCATGCATTTTGGCATTCATATAGGTGTTTTTTTATTTCGTTCTAAAACTTACATTTAGAAAACCTGACAACAACTTCGAAGCAGCTCAAAGAAAAATCCACAAGGTAAAAAATACACATCCAAAAATTTCTTAAAAATGCACAACCCACACATCAGCGTGTCCTCTTCAAAAGGGTATCTTTTTTTTTTTCAATTTTTGAAAACAGTGAAAAAAAATCTGGGATGGACACACATGTATAAAATGATGTCGAAATCAAATGTGGTCACTTTCAAAAATTAATAAATAATTGTATATTGCGAAATAAATTAACAAAAAAATATGCAGACCACAGTGCATTTTGTGTAGATCATGCTCATATATATATATATATAAATATTTAATTGTTAATGTAAGATTGAATTATTAGGGTGGAACACGAGCCACTTATTAACTTCTTAAATGTTTTTAGGTCACACAGTTCATTAAATGAAAAATTTCACACATTAAATGACATCGGAATATTTTTTAAAAAATATCATTGGGAAGCCAACGTAATATTCTACAATTTGTTTTTTTACTACAAGTCGAAATTCACATGGAATATATGCATTTCGATGGATTCTATCTAGCACATGAGTAAAAAATCAGGTTTTCATCGCCAAATTTGGCCAAAAAGTGTTACCCACCTCCATGCTTTCACCCTTCCACAATACAGCTTTCCGCAAGCTTGCTTCCAAAACATAGTTTCTACATCAACCTTAATGCAAGCTACTTTCCACAATTGCAGATTGCGGGTTGCAGGTATGTTATTTCCAGCTTCCCCAAAAACTGACTTCCACAATCATGTGGCTGCAATGTTCCTTTCTGCAATCGGATTGCGGATTGCGGATGTGCCTTCAACTTTTCCTGAAAAGGGCTTCTGAAATTTCCTTCCGCAAATCTTTATGCAACTTCTGAGAGCCATCAATTTCTTGTTGGCTCCCTCCTAACCTTCGATTTGTGATCAAATGCGGATCTCACCTTTAACGTTGCAGATATTCACTTTTCTTTTGTGGATCACTTATCTTCCATACAAGTTCACCTCGTGAATCCTTTCCCACCATCGATCCATGGTTCCTCCTTTAATCTGGATCATCCAATCTATGTCGAATGAATTGAATGGACATCATGTCTCAGCTTCTTGATTTTCAATATTGAAGGTATTCATCCAGGCTAAGTCATAGTTTGCTTCTTCCTCAGGGGAACTAGTTTGCTTGCAGCATACATGAGCAGAGAGCCTAATTACACCCTGATTCTCTACTTATCTATCCTCCTTGTTGTTGGATCATATGCTTGGAACTTATGTGTTTCCATCAATGACAACCACATCATAATCTGATATGTTTCCATATGATCACAATGCCTATCATAATTCCAGCAACAGGTTCCATATTTTCATACTGATGTTGTTGTGGCAGGTTCAATATTTTCATACTGATGATGATGTGGCAGGTTCAGTATTTTCATACTGATGTTGTTGTTTCAACATTTGTAAGTTGATGATGAAGATGTTGTTCCAGTATTTCTATACTGAAGATGATGATGTTGTTTCAACATTTTTATGTTGTTGATGATGATGTTCCAGCATCTCTTTGCTGATGATGCTGATGATGATCTAGCATTTATTGATGATGTTACTTTAGCACTAACATGGTAATGATGTTGTTGTTATTTTAGTATTTACATATTGATGTTGCAGATGATGATTCAATATTTACATACGAATGTTGCAGATGATGATCCAGTACTTACATATTGATGTTGCAGATGATGATTCAGTATTTACATACTAATGTTGCAGATGATGATTTAGTATTTACATATTGATGTTGTAGATGATGATCCAGTATTTACATACTGATGATGATGATGATAATGTTCCAATATTCACATACTGATATTGCAGATGATGATCCATCGATGTTGCAGATGATGATGTTTCAGTATTCACATATTGATGTGGCAAAAGAAGATTCAGTATTCACATACTGATGTTACAAAAGAATATTCAGTATTCACATACTGATGATAATGTAGTTTCAGATTGATGATGAAGATGCATGATGTTGTTCCAAAGCTTCTTATGACATATAGAAACTCACCAGTCAGATGTACAGTTGTGGTAGTGGTTGATGCCTATGTAGAATACCTTCCTACTTAAGAGGGAGTGTTAAAATATTGTAACTTCAGAATATATTCTAGTTTTGCTAATTGTATTCCTCCTCCAGGAGGTGTAACTGATGTAATTGATCATGTAAGATTCATTGAAAGAATTAATGTAAACCTCCGAATGTAAGTCGGTTCAATAGTACCCATGTTTCATCATAATAATTATTATTTTGGTTTCTTAAGACAAGTCCACCATGTCAGTTAGACAAGTTTGTGCTATTAGGTTTTAGGTCAAGTCAAGAGACAAATATAAATAGGGATGCGCCCCCTTCTTTTGTACTCACTTTACTCAAGCAAGTTTGCAAGAGAGAGAAGAACTAGTGCACCAGAAATAAAGATGAGAAGTTATCTTGGGGTTTTACACTATTTTGGTTGAGCTATGATATTGAGGGATTTTTGCTGGGTTTTCTCCCCCATGAGGGTTTCCTAGGATAAATATTTTTGTTCTCATGTGTGATTGTACTTGTTGTTCTTTTAGTCATCCTACCATTGCAATTGTTTTAGAATACCATCTAAGCAATTAAGAAAACTTAACATAAACTTGAGAAGAGTTTCCTGAGTGTAAAGAGGTATACCCAAAATCAAAGCTCTCTTTATGAATTCCTGAGTGTATTCTTTTACATTATGACCTTTACCTTGACTTAAGTTTTTCCAATCCACCATGGCTTTTTGTATATAGCATAATGGGTAGAATTGCTTCTTTAATGCAACATTAAATTCATACCAGGAAGAAATGATTTTACATTTTGTAAGGGGTTCTTTTTGTGTCTTACTCTCCCACCAGATGAGTGTGCTGCCTCCAACATGGAGAGTAGCCAACTGGATATTTGCACTATCATATGCAAGATTCTGGATCTTGCAATACATCTCAATCTTCTTGATCCAATCATCTAGATTTTTTGCGTTAAGTTCCCCATTATATGTGGGCAAATCAAACTTACTATTAAGTTTCAAATAAGGTAAAGAAGGCTTAGCCTTCTCAAGTTGTTTCATTGCATTTGCAGAAGTAGTACTGGATTTTTCAAAAGAGGAAGAAGAAGATGGAGAAGAAGGCTAAGAAGGGTCTCCTCCTTTCCCCAAAGAATTATTCTTTGCATTCTCCTTCTTCATTTTCTTCTTTTCCAACCTCTCTTGATAATCTGCAAACAATTTTTCTACTCGGTCTGCCATCTGATAGAAAGCCTTGTGGAAGGCCTTATCATATTCTTCTCAGTATGCTTCATCTGCCATTTTCTTTATTCGATGTACACGTCCAATCTCTGGATTGAAAGTCTCAAGTTGGCCTTCACCTCATTTAATCCTTGATCTAATTAACATTCTGTTGGAGTAGGGTCCCACAGCTACAGAAGAAGCTGCCAGTTTAGCGGAAAGATAAAGTTTTGGCAGAAAGAGGATAAGGCGAGGCTATGACGCCATAGCACGTTTCCAGTTGTAGAGCAGAGCCGAAAACTATGACTTTTGAGATAGAAAAGTCAAGAGGGCAACGGTACCCGAGCGGCCGAGAGAAGAAAGCTCAACCACTGCATTGAAGGCAGCGGCGGAAGACGGGAGGGTTCAGCAACCCTCATAAAGGAGAAGGAGCAACGAGGCTCAAGCATTGAAGACGAAGGACAGAAAGTGAAGCAATGCACAGTACCCATGATCAATGCCGGGAAGCATGGAAGACCGCAGAGAGCTGTGGTGTGACAGGAAGCGGCTACCTCAAGGACAGAGAGGACCGACTGTCACTAGTTAGGGTATGGGTTTTTACTGTTCGGACAGGCCCACAGTGTTGTAATGGCGAGACCTTCGAGCCGCCTATAAAATCTTGTATTTTGTATTGTAAAAGGGTTAGTCGGTTAGCTAGTTAGTTGGTTATTTTGCTGGTTTTTGAGTAATAGGCTCAGGAGTCGGTCGGACAGACTGTGTTGTAACGATCCAGACACTTAGTAGTCTGTGAGTCATTTGAGTCTGTATGTAACTATTCTCAGAGATAGACAGAGAGGGAAGGATATATTGTAAGAGAGGCAATATAGAGATAGATATAGAGCAGAGATCTAGGAGAGATCTCGCTCTGCATATGCAGTGCAACAGACTGTGCTAACTTCCCTCAAGATATATAATAGAAGCACAGTTTGGTGGACGTAACTCCCATCCTGGGAGTGAACCACGTTAAATCTGCGTGTTATGTGTTGGGTGGATGTGTTTGTATTTGTTTACTGTCACTGGTTATTCTGCATATGATTTAGTTACAGTAAATGAATGTATGTAGTGTTCAGCTCACAGTAATAAAGAAAGATAAATGTAAGTGAAGTAACCCAGCCAGTTGCATAAAGACTCTCTATGTTTGTTTCTAATGACCAGTTAATCACAGTATAACTTCTTGGAGGCCGAGTTCGCACGTCGACACAGTCAACGCTAAGAGCGCAAAGTCATGGAGGTAGGATATCGCAGAGAGGCGATATCGCACCGGCAGAGGAGCTGCAGTGCGCGATACTGCGAGCTGAGGGCTTAGCGTTGAGGCGAGGTTGTGTGTCCCGCGGTGCGCAGTGACGCGACAAGATTGGAGATATTGCGAGTAAGTGGAAGTTGTACGATGTGGAGAGAAGCCACGCAACTTGCGCACAGGTAAGAGTCATGGAATTAGAGGAGCTGTGAGTAGAAGAGGACATGTGATGCGCAGAAGTAGCTGATCTTGTGATTAGCAGAAGGAAGAAGGGAGAAGTAGGATGTCCAGAACCTGGTCCAAGACACTTGAGTCTTGTTATTGTTGGTTGAATATAGTAAACCCGGGTCTACCCATGCGACCAACAAATGGTTCCGTTGCCGGCTTGAACGACTGGACATCAATGTTCTGTTGGCATCCTACTAGAGAAGAATTTCACCAGTGGTTGGATTCAAACTTAAGAGAGTTTGCTGAAAAAGAAAACCGCAGCCCTAGACTGAGCACAGAGGACTAGCTAGTAAAACATATCGCTTCAGATATACACGCGATATTCTTTGTAACTTATGGAGATGAGCTTTACGACTGGATATCAAAGTTGACAGATAAGAATATATTCAAGAGGAAAAGAAACATTGTTTGGACACCAGAGCTGATTCAGTCCATCCAGAACCTTGACGATCCCATCACGAGAGCAGTGGATTTCTGGCTTACAAGTGTGCTCGGAGGCTTTGTTACAGAATTTGCAGTTGAACAGAGGAAAAGCTTTAGTGAAGCTGAGCGGTACTTCTTCAAAGGCTACCGTGGTAAGTACCTAAGATCTCTAAACTTGTCTCTTAAGATGCTGCTATATGAAAAAGGAGTAATAGACATGATTTCAGAATAAGTAAAGATAGTAATGTCACAAGACTTTGAAAGTGACTTAGATGACATTGGAAGAACACGTAGTGGAAAGAAGTATAAGATAGACTGCAGATCTCCAATATTTGAAAATAGTTCAGACAGTATTCAACAACAGAGTCCTAGCACCACAGAAGAATCAGACGAGGGTATACCTTACCATCCTTATACCCCAGAGCTCAAAGTAATCCCGTCGGTACTCCATCTAGTATCTCACAAACAGTACCTGCTAGTGCTACAACACCTTCACCTACACCGCTGAGTGGTAGTAATCCAGCTAGTCAGAATCCACCACAGAGAAATAGAATGGGAGATGATATGAAGCTACCTACCTTTAAGGGTACAGGAACAGAGGACCCAGAACAACACTGGTTTCTATGTGAAGCCATGTGGACTATTAAAGCAATCAATGATGATAACCTTAAGCTTGTACAGTTGGTCACTACACTAAGAGACTGAGCTTTAACATGGTACATAAAGTATACTACGCTACCCAAGATGCTCGCACAGGTCAAGAATGCCATGATTAAAGAGTTCAAAAAACCTAAGTCCGAATCTCAGTGTATAACAGAGCTCAAGGATATTAAGCAGCTTCCATCAGAGTCAGTATGGGACTTTGACCAGAAGTTCAAAGCCCTTATAGACCAAGTAAGCTTTGACTTTGCGCCGGAACAACATAAAGAATGGTTTATTGCAGCACTGCTCCCTCACATCAGACTGCCATTGATGCAGCAGAAACTCCAGACACAGGATGAGGCGTTGGAGATGGCAATGAAGTTAGAAGCTTCACCTTTAGCCAAAACAAATGTAGGCATGACAACCTTACAAAACCAGTTGGCAAAACTTACGCTACAGATACATGAACTTAAGAAGGGGAAAGAGGTTATGCACGACATATGGTGTTTACGATGTAGAGCACCGGGTCATACCAAAGACAACTGTCCAGTCTTTGCAGAATATTCAGCATCAGGGGCTCCTAACCCCTTACCACATACACAAGGACCATGGTGTGAAGTATGCAAAACACACGGACACCCACCTCAGCAATGCCCTTTACTTCAAAAGTATGTACAAACGCCTAAGAACCTATACTGTGTCTTCTGTAAGTCCGTCGGACACGACCAACAGGATTGCCGGGCATACGATCTCATGTCAGAAAGAAAGCATGATGCATACAAAGTCCAGTCAGAAACACAGGGTCAAGCAGCAGGATCAGACTTATGGAGGTCGAGGAGGAGGATTCAGAGGACGAGCTCGAGGAGGAGGCTTTGGTCGAGGAGGAGGATTTGGCCAAGGTCGTGGACCAGTCACTTGTTACAACTGTGGAGTTGTAGGACATTACGCTAGGGACTGTCAGTCCCCCACCACTACTTGTAACTACTGCAAATCTTATGACCATACTATTGAAGAGTGCCCTACCTTAATAGCCAAGATGAAATACCCTAAGCCAGCAGCACACCAGAACATCCAGCTCATTGTTGCTGAACCTAAGGAACCAGAACCAGCAGTTAACATTGTGACACGAAGCGGTGCTTCCACTAGTGGTACATCGCAGGCTATTGAAAAGAATACAAATCAGCCGTGGGTACGCAGAGCTCCTAGTAAGACAACAGTATTAGACCTACAGAGGAACAAAGAGACATTCCATGAAGCTAAGGCTTCCTTTGAGGAACCTACCCCATCAGGACCTCAGATGCAGCCACCTAGGGGCGTACCACAACAAGCGCCTTGTGACGACAGCAGAAACCACACACCGCAGGCTACAACATCAGGGAGACGCGACGAGGATGAATCAACAGAAAGTGTACACTCCTTCTTGAACAGTTGCTTGAAACTATTGAGAAATAACAAAGTTATTGGCGAGCTACAACGCATAATAGATCAGTGTCAACAACCCTCCCTTTCGAACAGTGCACACCGTGCTGTTCATAGCATTACAGAACATATGAGGACCGGAAGAGAGATGAAGCTCACTGCGCAGATTAGAGAATTTGAAATGGACGAGGTCGTCCTAGACCTAGGATCAGAGGTGAACATTCTGACTAAGCAGACATGGCAACAGATGGGAAGTCCTCAGTTAATCAGATCACCTATCCACCTGAGATTGGCGAACCAGCAGAAAGTATCACCACTGGGTAGACTACCACAGGTGCCGGTTGATATTGATGGAGTTCGTAGTTTCACAGACTTCGAGGTTATAGAAATCATTGGTGATAGTCGACCGTATCCAGCATTACTAAGTATCTACTGGGTGATCGCTAGCAAGGCTGTCATTGACCTAAAGAGAAGACAGATGACTTTCGAGGATGCGCAGATCCGGGTCATCGTGCCATTGGATCCTCTCGAGGGTCCTAGATATATTGAACCTATCTGAGCAGAAGAGGAGGCATATAACATTGACAATCTCTACTAGATGACTGCAAACCAGAATGATTATATAAATCCCACCGTAGAAGGGCATATTAGTTGGCAATGCGATAGCTCATGCGCATCGGATTCCGACGTTGACCTAGAGAATTGGCAGAACAGACTTTATGAAGTCTCAACGCGTAGATGTGCGCTTGTAAATAAGTCACTATGATGGATTGGTGCAGAAATTAGTGAGATTCCATCATACCATGGACTGACAGACATCCAGGACTTCTTTGAACAGTTTGAGCAACAGATCCCTTACGAGCAGAGGATCCCAGCTATGGACCTTGCAGTACATGCCACACCTGCAAGATGGTGGTATGCACACAAAGAAAATATTACTTCATGGGATGATATTAAAAGACTCATGGCAGTCAGATTTTCTGTCGACAGAGAGTATACCCAACACAGGTACACAGGAGAAACCGATCCCAGAACACACATTCAGGCATGCGAACAGAGCTGGTCGAACGTCCCTGAGGACGAATGGACTCATCGATTCATCCACACATTGGATACAGTTCCACGGAACTGGTACACAGAGACCGAACTGCGCAAGGGAACGACCACATGGTCACTTATGACAGATAGTTTCCTACTCACCTTTGCGTTTGAATCAGAACATCCAACTATTGCTCAGGCCCTAGAACTAATCAAGACTAAGATATTTGAAGACTGCACCACAACAGCACCATCCGAACCTGAGTGGACTGTTCAGTTAAAAGAGGCATTGGAATGCTATAATTTTGCATCAGAACCAGAGGAGGCGGATGAGGATCCTCGCAATACTAACATTCCTGAGTCAGAAGGGACTCGTGACGTCGAAGGACCACAGCTAGAGATCCCAGCAATCACTGAACCCATTAAGATTAAAAAGGTCAATATTGGCACCGACGCAGAACCTAAGTTTGCCTCTATTGGAGACTACTGGAACGATGAAACAGTCAGATTTGTTACACGACTATCAGGACCTGTTTCCCACTAAGTTCACGGGGATGAAGGGAATAGTCGGAGACTTGGGAGTAATGAGAATACCATTGAAGGAGGATGCTAGACCAGTCAAGCAGCGCCCATATAGATTAAACCCGCGTTATAAAGAAAAAGTCAAGGACGAGATTGATAAGATGCTAGCAGTAGGAATCATTGAGCCCGTGGAAGAAAGTGAATGGGTTAGCCCTATGGTCGTGCAAGAAAAGAAAACAAAAGGGGACATCAGAGTCTGTGTTGATCTGCGCAAGCTCAACGATGCATCACTTCATGACCCATTTCTGACACCGTTCACTGACAAAGTATTAGACAATGTAGGAGGACAGGAGGTCTACTCCTTCACCGATGGCTTCTCAGGCTACCATCAGATCAGGATACATCCAGAAGATCGATCCAAGACCACCTTTGCAACAGAATGGGGCTCATTCCAGTATACGGTAATGCCCTTTGGTCTTAAGAATGCACTAGCTATATTTTCTAGAATAGTAGTTGCTGTATTTAAAGAGTATATCCATAAATTCTTAGAGGTATATTTTGATGACTGGACTGTATTCGGACTAATCAACAAACACATAGGAGATCTCAGACTGATGCTAGAGAAATGTAGGCAATACCAGATTTCTCTAAACTTGAAAAAATGTATATTTTGTGCACCATTTGGTATTTTGTTGGGTCACATTGTGTGTAGACAAGGCTTGATGGTAGATCCCGCAAAGATCGCCATCATTGTGAACCTTCCAGCACCTAACACGGTCAAGCAGCTGAGAACAGTACTTGGTCACACCGGGTACTATAGAAAGTTCATCAAAGGATACGCAAAGATTACAGCACCAATGGAGAAATTGCTAAAGAAAGATGTAAAATTCCTATGGAACGAGGAATGTCAGCAGAGCCTAGACATTCTCAAGGAAAAGATGGTTACAGCACCCATCCTTGTATTTCCAGATTGGACTAAACCATTTCATGTACATGTGGATGCATCAGGCATCGCACTAGGAGTTGTCTTGACACAACCAGGAGAAGGAGATATTGACCATCCCATTTCATATTCTAGCAAAAAGCTATCAACAGCAGAAAAAAACTACACCACCACATAAAGAGAAGGCTTAGCTATGGTGTATGCACTACAGAAGTTCAGACACTATCTATTAGGAGCCTCATTCAAGATGTTCACTGACCACTCTGCATTAAAGTATCTAGTCAACAAGCCAGTGTTAGGGGGGAGAATCTGCAGATGGTTACTCCTCTTCCAAGAGTATGACTTTGAAATCATTGTGAAACCAGGAAGACTGAATGCTGGACCTGATCACCTATCATGGATAGACTCAGGAGAAGAACAAAGTAACCTTGAAGACACCCTGCCCGATGCACAGTTGTTCTCCATACAGATCACAGATGATTATTATCCTGATATTATTCAATTCCTCACCACAGGAGTAGCACCGGATGACTTTACCAAGCAGCAAAAGAAGCAGTTAGTTGTTAAAGCAGCAGACTTCACCCTTATCGCAGGACACCTATATAAGTTAGGTCCGGATGAAGTTCTGCGCAGATGTGTGATGCCGCATGAAAAAGACGCCATTATCAGAGAAGCACACTCAGGAATCGCAGGAGGTCATTTCGCTGGAAAACCGACTGCGCAGAAAATTTTAGAAGCAGGCTTGTGGTGGCCTACACTACATAAAGACAGCAAGGACTTCTGTAGATGCTGTGATATCTGCCAGAGGGTAGGAAAACCCTCGCGACGCGATGAAATGTCGCTGCGACCGCAGGTCACGCTGCGCGCATTTGACAAATGGGCAATAGATTTTGTGGGTCCTATCAACCCACCGGGAAAGCGCACAGGTGCGAGATATATTATCACCGGAACAGAGTACCTCACCAGATGGGCAGAGGCCAAGCCAGTAAGAAATTGTGATGTTGTTACAGCTGCACAGTTTATCTTTGAAAACATCATCAGTAGATTTGGATTCCCAGTAATTTTGATGAGCGATCAAGGCACACATTTCTTGAACCACACCATCGAGGCTTTGACAGAGGAATTCCAGATGCAGCACCATAAGAGCACTCCCTACCACCCACAGGCTAATGGCATGGTGGAAGCCTTCAATAAGATTCTAGAAACTGCTTTGACTAAGGTCTGTAATAGCCAAAGGAACGATTGGGACCTTCAAGTTAACGATGTATTATGGGCATACAGAACCACATGCAAGAAACTCACAGGACACACACCTTTCAGCTTGGTGTATGGACAAGAGGCTGTAATGCCTATGGATTATATTCTTCCCAGTTTAAGAATCGCTCAGATTACAGAGATGACTGATATAAACACAGTGGAGGAAAGGTTAACACAGCTGCTCACCCTGGAAGAAGACAGATTCATCGCTGGATTCCATCAGACATTGCAGAAAGCACGAGAAAAAGCTTGGCATGACAGACACATTAAGAACAAGACTTTCCAGATTGGAGACCTAGTGCTCCTGTATGACAGTAAATTCAGTAAATTTCCAGGGAAGTTCAAAACGCATTGGCTAGGACCATACCAGATCCAGCAAGTCACAGAAGGAGGTGCTGTTCAACTCAGTCAGCTGAATGGGAAGCTTCTTCCCACATGGATTAATGGCAGTAGGCTTAAACTTTACAGTGACAGCCCCCCCCACCTTACAGCCCTAGCATGAACAGTTGATGGCAGTGCAGATGTCCAGTGTAGTTGAAAGGAGGCATCGCATCGGAAACTAGTCTACACCCTTACAAAAAAAAAAACAAAAAAAAAAACAAAAAAAAACAGAGGTATTTTTTTTGCGCAGATGACGCGGAGTCGCATCACGGCAGTGCGATGTTTCTCGGTGCCACGTAATCAGTTTGCAACCGTCAGCGGACCGTCAAGTCACTATCTGACAGGAAATTAATAAAGAAATGACCGGTATCCCTTACCGTAGATTTGGCGGCAGTATAATAAATATTTCCAGATTTGGTAAATCCCCGACGAGACCGGCGGCCGTACACACGCTTCGAGGAAAATTTGATCAGACTTAGCATTTATTAGCAGATCAGATGATGGGTATGGCCTTGACCAGGTAATTATTACAATCCATGGGTATCACCGGAGACGACCTTCGCATCCGAGACTACCGTCTTCGGCATAAAGGAACAAGTTCTCCACGGCGGAGGAGTACAGTTATCAAGTCCGAGAGCTAAAGAGAAAGCAGTTAAGTTTTCCTCGTGCATAGAACTGAGTCATTTGCAGAGTGCTACGCTTTCCAGAATCAGAAGCCAGTGCACGGCCAGGCCATTCAGCCAGAGAGAGAAGCTTGCATGTGGCCAAACCCATGGAAGCCGTATTGAAGCAGTTGCTGCGTGATGGCTTTCTAGCTGCCATGATGACACCACCCAAGGTTGTGAAAGTAGATACATCACAAGTCAGACAGCCACCAGGGATGACCCATCGAACCCCTGTAGTAGAAGTTGTTACTAAAATCCCTGCTAAGGAGAAGAAGAACGCCGAGCCGACCACTGAAGATAAGAAAGCAGAGCAGAGGCGTGTTGCGAAGCACTCTCCCGCAAGGTGGAAAGTAAAAATGAGAAAAAGAAGGCAACGGGAGAAGGTCGCCGACCTATCTGATCAGCTAAGAGAAGAACAAGAGATTGCAGAGGTACCGAAGCAACAGTCAGATGATCAGAAGTGGCATGTATACCTGGAGC
>LPNX011213903.1:0-73235 GCA_001517045.1 Pseudotsuga menziesii | reverse complement strand
ACTTCGAAGAGAAGAGAAGTGGACAAGACCGGAAGAACCAGCAGCCAGTGAACTTCCAGCACGAGGACAAAGGCTTGTTCTCGGAATGGAATTCATGGTTTGAGGCTCTCCCGTATACAACGCTCCAGCTGGAAGGAAATGTTTGAGAAGGCTGGAAGATACAGATTCCTGGGTCCTCTGTGATAAAATTTCTAACCCAGAGAAAGAGGAAAGGATATCTTTGGCCAACTCACTGAACATGGAGCTCCTGGACTGGTCAAGATCCGGTACCAGCGAGAAGTCTTTCAGAACGAAAAAGAAGGAAAGACAATAGCAGTTCTGGATATGAGTGTAAGTAACACAGAAAGATCCATGAACCAAGTTATAAAAACTAGAAGAAACAGCGCGCCGAGGAGATGAAGAATGAAGTCGCAGGACTTCAGAGCAGGTTACAGCGCACTTCGCAGGAGGCGAAGGATAAGCTACAGCAGGAGATACCCGCTGGTAGTGGCTCGAGGACGAGCCACAAGTAAGTGTTAGGGGACTGTTGGAGTAGGGTCCCGCAGCTACAGAAGAAGCTGCCAGTTTAGCGGAAAGATAAAGTTTTGGCGGAAAGAGGATAAGGCGAGGCTATGACGCCATAGCACATTTCCAGCTGTAGAGCAGAGCCGGAAACTATGACTTTTGAGATAGAAGAGTCAAGAGGGCAACGGTACCCGAGCGGTCGAGAGAAGAAAGCTCAACCACTGCATTGAAGGCAGCGACAGAAGACGGGAGGGTTCAGCAACCCTCATAAAGGAGAAGGAGCAACGAGGCTCAAGCATTGAAGACGAAGGACAGAAAGTGAAGTGGTGCACAGTACCCATGATCAGTGCCGGGAAGCATGGAAGACCGCAGAGAGTTGTGGTGTGACAGGAAGCGGCTACCTCAAGGACAGAGAGGACTGACTGTCACTAGTTAGGGTATGGGTTTTTACTGTTGGAACAGGCCCACAGTGTTGTAATGGCGAGACCTTCGGGCCACCTATAAAAGCTTGTATTTTGTATTGTAAAAAGGTTAGTCGGTTAGATAGTTAGTTGGTTATTTTGCTGGTTTTTGAGTAATAGGCTCAGGAGTCGGTCGGACAGACTGTGTTGTAACGATCCAGACACTTAGTAGTTTGTGAGTCATTTGAGTCTGTATGTAACTATTCTCAGAGATAGACAGAGAGGGAAGGATATATTGTAAGAGAGGCAATATAGAGATAGATATAGAGCAGAGATCTAGGAGAGATCTCGCGCTGCATATGCAGTGCAACAGACTGTGCTAACTTCCCTCAAGATATATAATAGAAGCATAGTTTGGTGGACATAACTCCCATCCTGGGAGTGAACCACGTTAAATCTGCGTGTTATGTGTTGGGTGGATGTGTTTGTATTTGTTTATTGTCATTGGTTATTCTGCATATGATTTAGTTACAGTAAATGAATGTATGTAGTGTTCAGCTCACAGTAATAAAGAAAGATAAATGTAAGTGAAGTAACCCAGCCAGTTGCATAAAGACTCTCTATGTTTGTTTCTAATGACCAGTTAATCACAGTATAACTTCTTGGAGGCCGAGTTCGCACGTCGACACAGTCAACGCTAAGAGCGCAAAGTCGTGGAGGTAGGATATCGCAGAGAGGCGATATCGCACCGGCAGAGGAGCTGCGGTGCGCGATACTGCGAGTTGAGGGCTTGGCGTTGAGGCGAGGTTGTGTGTCCCGCAGTGCGCAGCGACGCGACAAGATTGGAGATATTGCGGGTAAGTGGAAGTTGTGCGATGTGGAGAGAAGCCGCGCAACTTGCACACAGGTAAGAGTCGTGGAATTAGAGGAGCTGTGAGTAGAAGAGAACGTGCGATGCGCAGAAGTAGTTGATCTTGTGATTAGCAGAAGGAAGAAGGGAGAAGTAGGATGTCCAAAACCTGGTCCAAGACACTTGAGTCTTGGCCAACCCATTAGATTCACTTCGGGTGAGACTTCAGATCGCTTCGCAGTCTGTCGCCGAAAGGGCCAGTGAGTTAGGGGTATTGTTTGTTGAATATAGTAAACCCGAGTCTGCCCATGCGACCAACACATTCACACTCTGCAATTCCCTGGTTAGCTTGCTCCGATACCAAACTTAATAAAAAAATGACAGGATCTACTAACACTTGAATTCATGTGAATCCTTAAACAATTCACTTTTAAAAATGATTCAAATATTGAGCTTGTGAAAGGCTTAAAAAATAACTGAAAAAATGTAATTGAACAAGAGATGCAAACCAAAATTTCGAGACAACATATGATAATGGAGTTCGTCGCTGATGGACTACGTATCTAGGTCCAGCTCCAATGAGGACAAATCTTATTAGTCTTCAAAATGCTTGAACATGTACAAACTGTCTTCTTCAAAACCGCTACATTGAGACTTAGACTTCAACAATGAAGCACTCTCACTCTCCACAATCTCTCAAGAGTGGCTAGAAAGCCTCTTACAAAAAGCATTTACAAAGGAATAATGGCATTATACCATTCACTCTCCAAAAACCATCAATAATCCTTCAATGCATTCTCCAATGCCCCTCCATGGACAAATTACATTTTTATATAGCCCAAGGATACCAAATCCACCTCCAAATACAAAAGGATTTACAATTATGTGATCCCAATTAAATGTGATAAAATCCATTAAAAATGGGTAAAAAATTGGTAAATCTCCATAAAATACTCATTTTTTTTTTATAAAAAAATCAAACGAATCCAACCTATAATATATATATATATATATAGGGTAATAAACCATATTATATTTGAATTTGTTTAAATTTTAATCCAAATTGGAGGCACGACCTTCTTTGGTCTAAAATCTGATCTCAAATTAACTTAAAACAAAAGTATTTCATATCCCATCAAATGTGGCGCCTTTGGTGCAATGGTTAGGGTATTGGCAATGTGGGAGGAGTTCATGGATTCAAACCCGCGAACCTTTCCTTCCATGGTAGCCTATCGGTTCCATGGATAATGTTTAAACAATGAAAAATGAATATGGGGTTGAGGGCCCTTTTCTCAAAAATAATATACATTCAACTTTAAATAGGAGTTAATGTTTAAACAAAGAATATGGGGTTGAGGGTTAAGCCCTTGGCCTTCCCTTTTCTCAAAAATAATATACATTCAACTTTAAATAGGAGTTGAAAACTATATAGTTGGGCCACCAGATGTGGTGGAGAATTTACAGAGGTGAGTTTGTGGGTTCATCCTCCTCGCTCTCAGTTTTTTTTGGTAAACCGAACTATATTGTGGCAAATCGGATTGCCAAGTGGCGACCTCCGATTGTCCCACTTGGATGCCCATTGTCATTGACACCTCATCTACCCACTAGACTGCCACATCAGCTGCCAACTGAACTACCACCTCATCTACCAACTAGACTGCCACATCAACTTCATACATGCCACGTGTCACCCTTGCAGTGGTGTCACGTGGCACCCCTTTTTTCCCAACTTTACATGTTTTGCCGAAAGTTCAAAACTCAATAAGTTTCACGTATGGAGTTTGTTTTGCATGAAACGAATGTCATCGGAAAGCTCTCGTCAAACTCTACGTAACTACAAGCTTATGTTTACAATTTGAAGACTTTAATTTTGATTGATCTCGAAGATCCTCTTGGATCAACAAAGGAACTCAAATTCCGGTTCAAAACAGTGCCGCAACCAAGAGTAGGTGATATCGTTCATGTATCTTGTTGTTTTTATCATATAAAGAAATTTATTTCATGTCCTATAATGTGTTAAAATCTTATTTGTTTAAATCTTGGTAATTTTATACATTCATTTGTGATTAAAACTTTTATATTTGTAGCTAGTCTAATTCTTTGTGTTTTGGTTTCCTTTGTGATTGCAAGTTCTCAATATCACATTTGGATCAAAGATTGAAAGAATGAATCTTCTATAGCCATGGGATTTTAAGTAGATCCTTTATCACTTTGTCTCAATTTATAGTTAGTTGTAAATTTGTTCTTGATTTATTTCTTGAAAGGACTCTTTAAATTATATTTATGGGGCACCACTATGTGATGGATCCAACACATAGCCATTAAGAAAATTTCCCCAAAATAGGGACAACGTGATTCTATGAGATCTCAATCCAACTCTTTCCCCAAGAGAATTTTGGGGAGTTTCCACTAGACATGATCCTCTTTTTCAGTTTTTTTGTCACCTCTTTGAAGATCTCAAGCTAGTATATATTGAGCCAAACGAGACTATTCCTACTTGGAGGAAATATTAACTCGAAAGAAGTGGAATTTACAAAAGGTTGGATTGATTTATTTTATAAGAAAATTTGATCAAAGGCATTGATAGGTTCAGGACATGGGTTGGAGTGGGTGGGGATTTTGATAACAGACCCATATTATTCCATATCGATGGAGAAAACAAAAATTCCCCAAGCCCTTTTAAGTTCAACCATTCTTGGTTGAAAGATAATGATTTCGCTTCTCTATTTTCATCAAATTGGGTTCATCTTGATCCAATTTATGGACACTTGGCCATGTACCAATTTATGGAAAACTTTAAAAATATTAAAAAATTATAGTGGTTTGGGCTATAAATAATAGGGAGGAGAGGTTAAAGGCTATCGAAGGAGGGATAAAATTCCTTTCGCGGGTCTTTGATGATTAAGTGACGACTTCATTGAAACAACTAAAGGAAAATAAAAGAATTTTGTTGGATTCAGAAGAGGAAACATGACGCTTAAAATCAAGGTGATTTGGATCTTCAAAGTAGACAAGAACACATTTTTTTTCCATAAACGCATTTGCAAGATTGGAGCCCTAGCTAGTAGTAAGGTTTCCTCTTTTAATGATATTGCCTCCACAATGGTAAACCATTTTCAAAGTCTATTCTCGGAGCCAGAAGTATCTCAGATTAAAAGGATCAATTAAAAATTTTAAGCCTTTTTCTAAGGATTATTGATTAGGCTACAAACACAAAGTTAGAGGTTCCTACTTACCAGAGTGAGTTATTTGGTGTTTTATGTTCTTTCAAAAGGTTTAAAATCCTTGGACCAAATGGTTGGCCGATTAAGTTCTTTTTGGGAAGTTTTGATATTTTAGAGAAAGATATGTTCAAGATGATAGAGGAAGCCTGGTCTTCTGGATCTATTTTGGGAGCTATCAATTCTATATTTTTTTCTCCAATTCCAAAATAGAATGATCTTACCTCCTTTGAGAATTTCAGGCTAATCTCCTTATGCAATGTGTTGTACAAGACCATCACGAAAGTCATTGCAAACAAAATTAATCCTTTCTTGTCTCAGGTGGTTTCGAAGGAACAATTTGGGTGTGTTCATCAAAGGAAAATTCATGATGCAATCGATATGGTTCAAGAATGTCTTCACTCTATGAAGTTAAAGAAATTGCTAGGTGATGTAATAAAAAATAATATTTCAAAAGCATATGACATGGTTAATTGGAACTTCTTAAGGTTGGTTCTTCTTCAAATTGGATTGAGTTTGATGATGGTTAATTCAATAATGAGATACATTTACTTTGCATATTTTGTTGTGTTTATTAATGGCTCCCCATCTCAATTTTTTAAAGGGATCTATGACATGGTTTCCCTCTGTCACCCTTTTTGTTTTTATTGGTGGTTGAGGATATTGGAAGACTTATCACAAATTATTGAAGGAAAGGAATCTTAAAAGGAATTGCGGTGGAAAATAAAGTTAATCTCACCCACCTTTTCTTCATGGATGGCATTCTTTTATTTGGTGAAGGAAAGCTCTGAGAATGGAAAGCCTTCAAAGAAATTCTCGATACTTACTACAATGCCACAACTATGCAGATCAATTTTATTAAAGCTTAGTTAATTTTTTATGCTTTGAACTCTGCATTGGAGGAGCAGGTCACTCACTTGATTTCTATCCCATCAAGTCCCTTAGTGAAGACGCTAAAATACCTTGCTTTATTTCTAAAAACCATTAAATATCAATTTCTAGAAAGTTTATGGATTTATAATAAAATTGAAGCCTACATCAAATGTTGGTGTTTCCATTGCCTTTCCTACGGTGGTGGGTTGGTGATAGGCTTAAATATGTTCTATAGAGTATCCCTGTATTGTGTATTTCTATTGCCTTCATCCCTAAAGGAATACTTGAAAAGTGAGAAAAAATGTTTTAGTTTCTTATGGACAAGTAAAAATAGAAAGGAAGGCATTACTTTAGCGACATGGTCATCTTTAGCAAGGCCCACAGATCAACGAGGTCGGGTAATTAAGCATATACATTTATTTGGCTAGGCTTAAGGAGCAAAGAGTTTATGTATGTTATTATTTAATAATGATCTATGGGGAAAACGTACGAGGATAAAATACTTACACAATTCTACAATTGAATATTGGATACGTGTAGAGCATAAAATAGTCAAATGTATGGAAATGTATGGTGACAAATTTTCTCATTCTTGGTAGATGGGAAACTTGGAGGATTGGACAATGTGATAAGCTCCAATTGAGTATTGACCCTTGGATTGGTTTCACTGAATACTTTCAGCTCATGGAGAATTCAAGGTTGGCATTTCAAGCTCAAGGGATTTCTATACTAAGGAATGTGATTGTCCAAGAGTTCGAGTGATTTGGGATACAACATTGGAATTCGACATTGGTACTTAATCTTCATGGGAAGTTAGCAGAAGAATGGAATATATACACAACATTACTATCACATTGTGTTATTTCTTTACAGTATAAAGAAGATGAATTTCTTTAGCCTTGGAACAAATCTAATGGGAAATTAGCAACTAGACTTAGCTATGAAGCCATCTATGATGAAGATAATGCTAGAGATCAAGCTTGGTGGTAGCGTATGCTATGGAAATTGGTTTGTCCCCTAAAAATAAATTTAGTTTTCTAGTTGGCCATGTCAAACAAAATTTTGACATGGGATAATTTCCAAAAAGGAGTTTGTAAGGCCCGAACAAATGCATTTTATGCAAAGTGGAACCAGAAACTGTGGATCTCTTCTCCTTCAAGAAAACAGAGGGTCTTCCTGTAAAGGAAGCTACTAAAAACCCTTCCATCTATGAAGATTATAGATGCCCAATTTATGGAGGTTTCACTCAAGACTTTGAGCTCTCAGAGAATTCGAGGTTGGCATTTCAAGCACAAGGGATTTCTATACTAAAGGATGTGATTGTCCAAGAGTTCGAGTAATCTAGGATACAACAATGGAAGTCGACATTGATACTTAATATTCACAGGAAGTTAGTTGAAGAATGGAATAGATACACAATATTACTATCACATTGTGTTATTTCTTTACAGTATCAAGGAGATGAATTTCTTTAGCCTTGGAACAAATCTAATGGGAAATTGACAACTAAACTTGGCTATGAAGTCATCTATGCTGAATATAATGCTAGAGATCAAGATTGGTGGTAGCATATGCTATGGAAATTGGTTTGTACCATCAAAATAAAGTTATTTTCTGGTTGGCCATGTCAAACAAAATTTTGACATAGGATAATTTCCAAAAAAGGAGTTTGCAAGGCCCAAACATATGCATTTTATGCAAATTGGAACCAGAAACGGTGGATCTCTTCTCCTTCAAGAAAATCAAGGGTCTTCCTGTAAAGGAAGCTCTTGACAACCCTTCCATCTCTGAAGATTATCAATGCCCAATTTACAGAGGTTTCACTGAAGACTTTGAGTTCTCGGAGAATTCGAGGTTGGCATTTCAAGCACAAGGGATTTCTATACTAAAGGATGTGATTGTCCAAGAGTTTCAGTGATTTGGGATACAACATTGGAAGTCAACATTGGTATTTAATCTTCACGGGAATGTAGTAGAAGAATGGAATGGATACACAAGATTACTATCACATTGTGTTATTTCTTTACAGTATAAAGAAGATGAATTTCTTTAGCCTTGGAACAAATCTAATGGAACATTGACAACTAAACTTGGATATGAAGCCATCTATGTTGAAGATAATGCTAGAGATCAAGCTTGGTGGTAGCGTATGCTATGGAAATTGGTTTGTCCCATCAAAATAAAGTTATTTTTTTGGTTGGCCATGTCAAACAAAATTTTGACATGGGATAATTTCCAGAAAAGGAGTTTCCAAGGCCCAAACAGATGCATTTTATGTAAATTGGAACCATAAACGGTGGATCTCTTCTCCTTCAAGAAAACGAAGTCTTCCTGTAAAGGAAGCTCCTGACAACCCTTCCATCTCTGAAGATTATCAGTGCCCAATTTTGGAGGAGAAGCCTAAAGATGCAGATACAATCTGCAATCCCAATTAATTCCATGGTTTTTATTTCTTCCTAGTAATCTTGTTGTTGTTAGCTCACATAGAACTCTGTCCATAGGAGAAGCTAGTCATTTTTTGTTTATGGTTTAGATGCACTATGTTGCCGCTACTTGAGGTTGTATATTTCTATTATGTACTTAGGCATAGATCATATTTGTGGGTTTTTTTAATTCCCTTGCATGGACAATTCATAATGGTAGGCTTTTTTGTTATCCCATGCATGGGAAGGTCATCAAGGGTCACTAGTTTGATGTTTTGGATTTGTGTGAAGCCTTAGTGGGCTCTCAGATTTCATGACTTTCTTGTGCTCGTACTATTTTTTGTATCTTAATATAATTTTTCTATGGAACTTACAAAAAAAACATTCAGAATAATTAAATGCCCAATGATATTGAAACATTCATTGAGGATGTTTGAATTGTGAACATGTTGACCTAGAAATAGCTAAATGCCCAATGGTATTGACGAAAACACATTAAGCTAACCTCTTAAGCTAAATAATATGATATATCATGTTGTTTTACCACTAAAATACTCATAAATGAAATCTATGAATTCTATTATATTTTTGTGAATTAAAAAGTTATCACTATGAAGACCATGGAAATTCATCTTTATCTTTGCACTAACCTTTTAAGCCAATAAAAATAAAAACATAGTTTAGATGTATCACCCCCTCACCATTTTCCCAATAATCAGCACACCCCCTAATCATTGATCCACTAATTCATATAATCCCTAATCATTGACCAACCAACTCAGTAATGTCTCTTAACCATTGACCCATTAACTCCCTAACTACCATTGACTAGGATCATATATAGTTATGATTGACGCTAACAGTCCACTAATACCTAACTTCCTAACCATAGATCCTTTAAAAATTGTCCAACAAAATCTTTATAATTAGAACTAATCTATCTTAATAAACATTTTTAAAACTATATTAAATATTTCAATAATATTATAGAAAATAATATAAACATTAGAGGAAATTTCAATTAAATTGGGCCTTCCAAAAATAATACGAATTCCATGTCATCATGTATTATCCAATCAAAATTCTTTAAAATTCAAAAAGGGAGCACCTCTTAAACAATTTTTTAATATAAATTTGGGGATAGGTATCATAAAAAAACTATTTTTTTGTTTCTATTTTCGACATATCTCCCTTTGTTTTTACTCAAATTTTGATCAGAAGAGCTCGTTGGATGTGGAATTAAATTACGCATCCAACAAGTAGCCACTTGAAATACTTTTGACGGGACCTACTACCCCAAAAACAAGAAATACTTGAAAAAAATGTGATGATGACATCATCATCACATTTTTCAGGTATTTCTTATTTTTGGGGTAGAGGGGCCCGTCAAAAGTATGTCGAGTGGGTACTTGTTGGATGCGGAATTTAATTCTGCATCCAACGAGCTCTCCCAATCGAAATTTGAGTAAAAACACAGGGAGATATGTCGAAAATACAAACAAAAAAGTAGTTTTTTCTTTTCTTCCTCCAAAATTAATAAATATGATTTTATTATTTTAACTATTATTTTATTAATTTTCCTTAGGAGGCCCATTTTGAGTTTAAATTTCCTCTAATGTATATTTATTTTAAAAATGATACAAACATGTTTCATCTTAACCATTATCACAATTATAATACAAAACATTCATTTATAGAATAATCTTATTACTTTATTTTTTTCAAAACAAAAAAAAAGTCTACCATATTTATATTATAAATTTAAAGCAAAACAACGAATCTCCTTGACCAACAACACACCAAAACCACATCAAAGAAGACTGTGGACCCTCAAGTCAAAGCTCACACACAGCAAGAGACATAGGAAGCAGTCTTCACAAATACATAATACTCCACAAAAAGACACAGCGCCACAGAAAAAACAACCTGCCAAGAAGCCGCCCTCAATGACAACTCTACAAACAGGTGAGAAAGCCACATATAAAATAAGTGGTGATAGTGCCGATAAATCCACATATGTAAGCCTATAATCCGGTCAAAAGAACGGAATCGGCCAATCAAAAAGAGAAGGCCCCACCAACTTTATTACAATGGTTCAGAAGAACTTTTTGGAACTTTTTAGTGAAAAACTCTTTTGTATATAAAGAACTTATATATAAATTGAACTTTTCTATATACACATAACTATGTGAGTATATATATTTAAAACTTTAATTTATGCATAATTGTTTTGCAACATTTGACTGTTTAAGGATTGGTAGCAAAGTATACAAAACAATAAATAAACAATCACTCAAACATATAAGATATAGCACATGCCGGTGTTGATTACTCACTTGGAAAATTTTGACGAATCAATCTAATTGCACATGGTAGAGCCTTTGACTATCAATTCAGTTGTTGATTTGATTACACCGTCTATTCCTTCCTTCAACTGATTCTTTAAATTGCTTGACAACTTTGGCCAGAAACAACATTTCCTTCAGTAGACGAAGGCATATTTGATGAAGGTTGTTACAACTATTAGATGAAGGCATATTTGATGGAACTTGGGGTTGATGTTTGGAACTCAGTTGTTACTATCCCATCAACAAATACAACTAAAAGGAAGTCAAGTGCAATACAATGGAAATGAAGGCCATACTTGATGGATTATCCAATGCAACAAAAGACAAAATAGGAAAGTGTACATTAGATAAAGATCTTTGGGACAAGTTACAAGATCTTTACACAAAGGATAATACATCCAATGAAGAATTAGATGAAGAAGAAGTAAATGTTTTATTTATGGAAAAATAGGACACCTGGATCTTAAATATCATGAAGAAGAAGAATAAAAAGAGAAGAGTATATATGTCATTGAAGACAATAATTCATCTAATGGATGTGGAAGTAACTTGAATGAAGTTCTTTTCACAAACTTAAAAGTTGATCTCTTTAAAAATGAAGAATGAAGATCCTTAAGTTGAAAAGGAAGTTGATCTTGAAATCCGACTAGTTCACGCTTTAAATGAAATCAAAAAGATCAAGAAGAGGAATGCATTGCTAGAGAAGTTGAATGAATTAAATAAAGGGTATCTTATTACTAGTGTAGGAGCACAAATTGAAAAGACAAAGGAAACCTTGACAAGTCAAGTAGAGGAAATTGAGAAAATCTACAAGAAGCAAGAAGATGAAACTATCTCACTAGGAAAGGAACTAGAAGAGAAAGATGCCCAACTAAGAAAAAACCCGAAGAGCACTATGATTCAAGAGCAAGAGGAAATAAAATTTTAAGAAAGGTTGACAAGGAAACTAGAAGAAATACATAAGGACCATGAAGAAGTTGAAAAGACCATTGTTGATCTAAGAAGTCAAATAGAAGAGACCAATAAAATTGAAGAAGACCTAACAAGTTAACTCCAAGAGAAGAAAGAGTTTTTTCAAAGGAAATAACTTGAGGTCCTCTCACTAAAAGGAGATTTGGATAAGGCAGTTGCCCAGTTCAATAGACATTCAAATTCAGAGAAGAGCATTGAAGAGAGTGAAAACTCCAATATACAAGATAAGGAAAGTGAAGAAGATGCTAAGAGTTATGCAAATATTCTATGGATCTCCCATTAAGGCAAAGACAACAAAGGAAAAAGTCATGGTCAACAAGATTCAAGGAAGAATGGGTACAAAGATGTTACATCACAATGAAGACATTTTGCTCCCAAGTACCAAAGTTGCTTTTTTTGCTATTGTTTTTCATGTAACAATTTTGGACATAGGGCTAGAGATTGAAAAGCTTATGGAGAAATTCTCAAGCAAGAAATGGAGGTGCCCACATGAATTACATTGTTGAATGTTACAAATTCCACAACTATGGACACATAGCTTGTGACTGTAGAAGCATGATGGAGTCTTCCATGAGAAAAAAACTCATATCAAAGTCTGGAAGAAGAAGTCAAAAGGATAGAATAAAGAAGCTTGTGGATTGGTCCTCTCTACAGATGATGAAGTTTCAAAGCTCAAGAAAGGAAACCAAAGCAATCCACCTATCTTAAAGTTGGGCAACATAAGAATGAAAACAAACAATCCCATCATAGAAGACAAAAAGGAATTGGAATTTCATGCTGAAAATGTGAGGGGAAAACAAGAAGAACGGGACAATGGAGAATTCTCAGATGATATACCTACAATATTTGTAGATTCAAGTAATCATGAAAAATCAGCAAGCGAAGAGAAAGGTGTACAAATGATGATCATGTAGCATATCAACATTACACATTGTTCTAAACAATATGGCATAGAGACTCTAAGTATCTTAGATAATCTTGAGGTGGAGTCTAAGTAGCAGGAAAGGAATGGCAAATAAAGGACATCATGTTAAGTATTGTACAGAGAAAAAGGCAATGGATTGATAAATTCTACAAGAACACAGGGGAAACTACTTCAAAAAGCTTCAATAAATGGATAAATTTAAGGGAGAGACAGCACAATCAAAGGGGGAGCATTGTCAACAAAGAAACATTAGAGGAAATTTGGGGTCTAATATGGGTTCTCCTAAGAAAAATAATAAAATATATTTATGAATTTTGGAAAAATAGTGAATAAAACTACTTTTTTCTTCGTATTTTCAACACATCTTCATGTGGTTTTACTCAAATTTTGAGCAAGAACACTCGTTGGATGCGAAATTAAATTCTGCATCTAACGAGTATCCACACTGGATACTTTTGATGGACCCCACCTCATGAAAAATGAGAAATACATTAAAAATGTGTTACTTTCAAGAGCACTCATTGGATGTAGAATTCAATTCCGCATCCAACGAGTACCCACACTGCATACTTCTGATGGACCCCACTCCATGAGAAATAAGAAATACATTAAAAAAACGTGTTACTTTGATAGTAATACATTTTTTAATGTGTTTCTCATTTTTCATGGGGTGGGGTCCATTAGAAGTATGCAGTGTGGATACTCGTTGAATGAGGAATTGAATTATGCATCCAAGTGCTCCCACTCAAAATTTGAGTAAAACCACACAGATATATGTTGAAAATGCGAAGAAAAAAAGTAGATTTTTTATAACAAATATGCCAAATCAACCATTATGGTTGACACATTTTCTTGAAATTCTATTGGTTGACTATTTTTTTTTAATGAGGCCCATTTTGGATGGATCTTTTTCTTACGAGTCCCATTTTAGACCTCAAATTTCCTCTAATGGATATTTCAGAAGGAATTCATAGCCAAGTAAAGTTATTCTTTACAAAGGGAAGAGAATGATCAACAAATCAAAGCCTACAAAAAGAAGCATATTGGCAGTGGGAGATAACATCATCCTAGGGGGAGTAGGTAAACAAAGTTGCTTCACCTATTCTATCATTAATGTCAAAGGGGGAGAAATATTTGAAGTTGTTTCCATCAATGAGAAAGGGAGATATTGTTGGAATAAGTTGTCATTGATGTCAACAAGGTTAAGTGATTTGTGACATTGATATTGAGTGATGTGGTCATTGATGTACTAGTGATGATGATGATGTTGAAATAGTACACGAAGTAATGTTGAAGAATATTTGGAGCCCGTAGAGAAAAATCCTTGACACAAATGTATATAACTCCAAAGTGGTCCCCTTATGGTGTAGTTCTTAAGCATGGTCCTCATGGGAAAACATTTTGAGTTGTACACAAATTATGCAAACTCCCAAATCCATTGAAGAAACCCTTAATGACCATGATGGTATGAAGTGTAAATATGTCACTAAATTTTCCTTGAAGCAATGTTGAAGAAACCCCTAAAGGAACGATGTTGGGTTCACATGACCATGATGATATGAAGTGTAAAGAAGTTCCTAAAGTTGTCCCAAAGCAATGTTGGTGAGAAGTGTGAAGAATCCCCTAAAATAGTGGTGTTGGGTCCACATGAACAAGATGATGGGTCCCTTTACCCATGATGAAGAAGCCTCTAAATAATCCCCTAATGTGTTCCAAAACAATATTTGGTGTGAAGTGTGAAAAATCCCTCATAGTAATGATGATGTGTCCACATGACCCTGAAAGTAATGATGGGTCCACATGGCCCTAAAAGTAATGATGGTCCCACACAAAGAGGAAAGAAAACCAGAAATGAATAATGATGTGTCCTGATAAGTATAATGATGAGAAGAAGCCCCTTTGATGAAATCATTAAGTGAGAAAGAAGGCAAGTTATAGTTCCTTAATGAAACCATAAAGTGGGGATTGACCCTTTGAAGTAACCCTTGAAATATGGAAGTCTGAGATTTAAGGAGAATTTGAAGTAACTCTTGAACTATGAAAGTCCGGGATTTAAGGAGAAGTTAAGTAACACTTGAAATATGGAAGTTCAAGATTTAATGAGAGGTTACCTTTGAAGTAACCCTTGGAATATGGATTTAAGGAGAAGCTAACATTCAAGTACCTCTTAAAATATGGAGATCCTAAAATTAAGGATAAGTTCAAGCGGGACCCTAAAATAAGCTACAAGGAAAATTGGAAAGGTATAAATAGGAGATGAAACATTTCATTTCATTATCCAATATTGTCTTCTATCTAATGTGCAACTTCTATAATAAAAGTGTGAATTTGTGTGGAGGATCTTGTGAAGAGATTGAAGGATGATCGAAAGTTTTTTTCTCTTAAATCTTTATCTTGACATAAACTTGCATAACTTTCTCATGTAGTATCAAAATACAAACTTATTATCTCATTGGAAAGCTTGATGTAAGGGCTATGTGATGACATTATCTAGGGTTTATTTTGGTGAAGGACATGGCACGTGACTAGGGTTTATCTCTTGTTTCTTCATCTTGTTATCTTGGCAAAGGTATTGTTTTTGCATATGTATTAGGGTTTCTCTCTAGGTGAATCTTGTGAGGATCCTACATAAATTATGCTGATGATCTCGGCATATATCATGGTGATATGTGCATATATTATGGTGATGATATTGGCATAGGTCATGGTGATATTGTCATAGATTATGATGATGGTTGCAAATATTATTGTAATGATCTTAGCGTAGATAATTCTAATGTTTGCATATATTATGTTGATGATCTTGGCATAAATCATTGTGAATATGGTGATTATTTTGGCATGGACTATGGTGAAATTAGCAAAAATTATGATGATGTTACTAGCATGATCAAGGGTTCCTCTCTTGAATGACCTAGGGTTTGAAGATGATATTCAAGGTTTGAAGAAGCAAACAAATGGAGTATATGGGTGATTGTTTCTAGGATTTTATTACATTCTTTGGAAGACATCTTTTGGTATTTCACAAGATGGTGTTGTTGCATATTTGAAGAATATCTTGGAAGAAGTTACTTGTAGATTTGGAGGACAAATTTGATGCATCTATAGATTGACACAGTGACAGTGATAGTGACAGACAAATACGGTGTGACAATGATAGAGACAAATATAGTGTGATAGTGACAAGAATATAGACAGAGATAAATACATTGTAGCAGTAATAGTGATATTGATTGTGACAGTGAAAGTGACAATGATAGTGGCAATGATTGGGATAGGGATAATGTGAGGATAGTATTAGTGTGAAGATAGTAACAGTGTGAAGACAGTGACAATGTGAAGACAGTGACATGTTTAGGTTGAAAGAGATAGTGATGTAGGTACAGGTTGATGAAGACAATGATACATGTACAGGTTTACAGAGACAATAATACAGGTACATGTTGAAAGAAACAGTGACAAGAACATGGACATAGAGACAGTAACAAAGATAGGTTGACATTCTTATTCATATCATAGTGGAAGGATGGGGAAAGGATAGGATATTGAAGTTTCCCTCAATTTGGTTCCTATGATCTCAAGGGGTTGGAACTTCCTTCTAGTCAGTGTTGGTAAATTAGGAAGTTATAACTTCCTTCAGGTTGGAGCCAATAAATCAGGGAGTTATATCCTCCTTCCAATCGATGTTGCTAAATCAAGGATTTTGAGTTTCCTTCAGGTTGGAGCCCCCTTTCGATTGGTTCTAGAGAATCTTCGAATTCAATTCTTCCTATGATCGTAATCTTGTTATTAAATAAGAAAAGTATGTCGTGGTTTTCTCTCTTTTGGTTTCCACATAAAATATCATGTACTAGGTATGATTTTATGCGACGATGAATGGAATTACTAATGGTTAATATTGCATGATGTGATTAAGGTTAGAAATGGTAAAAAGTTCTCAATACTAATTCACCCCCCCTCTTAGTATTGGTAAATATTCTAACATGTTCACCTCTTGCCAAGTACATTTTTTTGCATTTTGTTTTGCATAGGTCTGTTCCACGCCCTGCAACACTTGTTTCTTACATTGTATTATAGTATGTGTTTATTCCTTTTTTTTCAGGATTTTATAATATGAAAAAGCCAAAAAAAGTCAAATATTCCTAAAAGATGGATGTGAAAGAGTCAGTCCTTATTTTTGTCTGGAAGCAGTTGCGTTGCCTATGGACAAAGCACATTGGAACATTGTTTTGAGCCATTATATCTACAATTTTGGTTTTAGTATGACTTTAGGAATCTGAACATGTTTATGCATTATCTCCCCAACTAGTTATTCTTACATCCATTATGGAGAAGTCTGGTGATATATCATATATCTCATGCTTATGTCTTCATCATTATTTAGTCTATGTTTCCTTAGTAACTTATTTGTGTCATGATTATGTTCAATGGAAGTTTTTGACTTGTGTCGGCAACTTCTTAGAACTATTAACTTTCACATGTCATCCTTCCCATGTGTCAAGTACATTTCATAATCAATAAGTTTTTCCTACCAAATATTTGTCCTTCTGCTACTATCTAATGTTGGATGATGGGGGATGCCTTAATTCCCTCCTTCTCGCGGATGAATTCCCATCAACATCAACTCATCCATTTTTGGGACAATGAATAGAGTATTTTTAGTACCTTGAAACTTGCAATCATTAATGGTAGGTTTCCTCGCTACCAATAGTGGAAATACAAAAATGTCCCTTGATTGTTAGAGTCTACATGTGTTTGACGTCAAAACATCTATTCACACTTGTTAGATTGGACTAGGTACTTTTCCTCTCATTATCATTATCATTGATTTGGATCACTTTTGTTAATGGTATGAATCAATGGTCAATAATCAAATGGCACCTTACTATATTTGACTTCAAGACATATATTCACATGGTTTAGACTGGTACCTTTGTTGGTTGGTTTGAAGACCTTAGGTCCATTATAGAAACACATCTTTTTTTCTATGACTCTAGTTGTGCTGGATTGTCATTTACTCATTTTAAGATATTGATTCTTATGGAGATTGATATGTCCAACACTTGTTTATAGATATATTCATTTAATTTTGAAACATAGATCCATTATGTATTACTTTGTGGTTATGATCTCTTTTTGCCATGGATCCATAATGTATTCATTTTTTGTGGTCATGATAAATGCTTATACATCACATGGATCCACAATGTACTTGGTTTGGCAGTCATGCTTCTTGTTAATCTTGAGCATGGGTGTGCCTGCCTCGAGAAGAGGGAGTTATAACTTGTTTTGTTGTAGATTACTGCCTAAGGCCGGTGTTCGAATACTTCTTCTAGTTCCACCTTACACTTATGATATTTATAATGTATCTCGACCATTAGTTGTCCATCTAGACTTACATATTAGGGGGCATCTATTATAGCATATTTTTCCACGTCATTTGCAAATATGCTTACTTTGGCCTTTTCTATGATTTTCATATCCTTTATAGACTTCCTTGTCTTTATATGCATCAATTATATTATCCCTTCACAATCAAAAACCTCAAAAAACCCTATTTTTATACACATGCATGCCTTGACAGTGTATATCCCATGTATATGCAGCCTATCAGTGTCTAGCCCATGTATGCCCTATTTTGAGATTAAAAACTAATAATCTTTCAAGAAAGGTGAAATTAGTTTCACTGGTTCTAACCTTATTTTTCCCATGAATAACTACCATAACTTCCCTAATTGCCTCTCCAAAAGTATAAAAGAGGCTAAGGATGAGAAGGAGAAGAGAATACATTGGCATGCTTATGTTGAAATTTTCTAAATTGAATCCACTACACTAGTCCCAAGTCTGCAAACCATTCCCCCATATATGGAAATCTACATTTACAATAGTCTCCACTTCCTATCTAGTTAGAAAACTACAATATTGTTTTCTTGGGCCTATTATGTGTGGAGCACAGAGCCAAGAGTAGGTGATTCATGTATCTTGTTGTTTTCATTATATAAATAAATTTATTTTATGTTCTATAATGTGTTAAAATCTTGGTAATTTAATACATTCATTTGCAATTAAAACATTTATATTTGTAGCTAGTGTTATTTGTGTTTTGGTTTCATTTGTGATTGCAGGTTCTCAAGATCACAATTAGATCAAATATTGAAAGAAGGAATCTTCTATAGTCGTTGGATTATAAGTAGGCCCTTTATCACTTTGTCTCAATTTATAGTTAGTTGTAAATTTGTTCTTGATTTATTTCTTGAAAGGACTCTTTAAATTTTCTTTATGGAGCACCGCTCAATGATGGTTCTAACACATAGGCATTAGGAAATTTCCCCCAAAATATTGACAATGTGATTCTATGAGGAGAGCTCAATTCGAATCTTTCCCCAAGAGATGTTTGGGGAGTTTCCACTAGACATGATCCCGTTTTTTAGTATTTTTGTCACATCTTTGAAGATATCAAGCTAGTTGATATTGAGCCAACTGAGATTGTTCCTACTTGGAGGAAATATCGAATCAGAAGTACTGGAATTTCCAAAAGGTTGGATTTATTTATTTTAGCAGAAAATTTGATCAAAGGCATTGATAGGTTCAGGACATGGGTTGGAGTGGGTGGGGATTTTGATCACAAACCCATATTATTCCATATCAACGGAGAAAACAAAACATCCCCAAGCCCTTTTAAGTTCAACCATTATTGATTGAAAGATAATGATTTCACTTCTCTATTTTCATCATATTGTGTTCATTTTGATCCAATTTATGGACACTTAGCCATGTACCAATTTTATGGAAAACTTTAAAAATATTAAAAAAATTATAGTGGTTTGGGTTGTAAATAAAAGGAAGGAGAGGTTAAGCCGATTTAAAGGCTATTGAAGCAGGGATAAAATTCATTTTTAATCAAAACCTCTCACAGATCTTTAATGATCAAATGTTGGCTTTATTGGAACAACTAAGGGAAAATAAAAGAAATTTGTTCGAGTTAGAAGAGGAAGCATGGTGCTTAAAATAAAGGTGATTTGGCTCTTCGAAGGGGACAAGAACACATTTTTTTCACCAGTATGCTAACCACATGAAATCCATAAACACAATTTTGGATATTGGAGCTCTAGATGGTAGTAAGGTTTACTCCTTTGATGATATTGCCTCCACAATGGTAAACCATTTTCAAAGTCTATTCGCGAAGCCAGAAGTATCTCACATTAAAAATATCAATTATAAAATTTAATCCTTTTTTTTTCTGAGGATCGTTGATTAGGCTACAAAAACAGAGTTAGAGAAACCTTCTTACAAGAATGAGTTATTTGGTGTTTTATGTTCTTTCAAAAGGTCGAAAAGCCTTGGACCAAATGGTTGGTCAATCAAGTTCTTTTTGGGAAGTTTTGATATTTTAGAGAATGATATGTTCAAGATGATAGAGGAAGCCTAATCTTCTGGATATATTTTGGGAGCTATCAATGCTATATTTTTTTCTCTAATTCCCAAAATGAATGAGCCTTTCTCCTTTGAGGATAATCTCCTTATGCAATGCGTTGTACAAGACCATTATGAAAGTCATTACAAACAAAATTAATCCTTTTCTTGCCTCAGGTGGTTTTAGAGGAACAATTTTGGTTCATTCATCAAAGGAAAATTCATGATGCGGTCGGGGTGGTTCAAGAATGTCTTCACTCTATGAAGGTAAAGAAATTGTAAAGAAATTGCTAGGTGATGTAATAAAAAATAATATTTCAAAATCATATGACATGGTTAATTGAATTTTCTTAAGGTTGGTTCTTCTTCAAATTGGATTGAATTTGATGATGGTTAAATCAATAATGAGATACATTTCCTTTGCATATTTTGTTGTATTTATTAATGGATCCCCATCATCTCTATTTTTTAAAGCATCAAGGGATCTATGACATGGTCCCTATGTCACCCTTTTTGTTTCTATTGGTGGTTGAGGATCTTGGAAGACTTATCACAAATTCTTGAAGGGAAGGAATATTAAAAGAAATTGCGATGGAAAATAATGTTAATCTCAACCACCTTTTCTTCATGGATGGCATTCTATTATTTGGTGAAGGAAAGCTCTGAGAATAGAAAGCATTCAAAGAAATTATCGATACTTAGTACAATGCCACAGGTATGTAGATCAGTTTTATGAAATCTTAGTTTCTTTTTAGTGCTTTGAGCTCTGCATTGGAGGAGCAAATCACTCACTTGATTCCTATCCCATCAAGTCCCTTGGAGAAGTGTCTAAAATACCTTGCTTTATTTCTAAAACCCATTAATTATCAATTTCTGGAATGTTTATGCATTTAAAATAAAATTGAAGCCTGCATCACATGTTGGTGTTTCCATTGGCTTTCCAGCGATGGCAGGTTGCTGATAGGCTCAAATATGTCCTAGAGAGTATCCCTGTATTTTGGATTTCTATTTCCTTCATCACTAAAGGAATACTTGAAAAGCGAGAAAAAAATTTAGTTTCTTGTGGACAATTAAAAATAGAAAGGAAGGATTTACTTTAGTGAAGTGGTCGTCTTTGGCAAGGCCCACAGATTAGCAAGGTTGGGAGCTTAAGCATATACATTGTTGTGTCTAGGATTTATAAGCAAAGAGTTTATGTAGGCTATTATTTAATAATGATCTATGGGGAAAACTTATAAGGATAAAATACTTACACAATTATACAATTGAAGATTGGATACGTGTATAGCATAAAATAGTCAAATGTATGGAAATGTATGGTGAGGAATTTTCTCATTCTTGGTAGATGGACAACTTGGAGGATTGGACAATGTGATAAACTCCAATTGGGTATTGACCCTTGGATTGGTTTCACTGAATACTTTGAGCTCTCGGAGAATTCGAAGTTGGCCTTTCAAGCACAAGGGATTTCTATACTAAGGGATGCAATTGTCCAAGAGTTCGAGCGATTTGGGATACAACATTGGAAGTTGACATTGATACTTAATCTTAACGGGAAGTTAGCAGAAGAATGGAATAGATACACAATATTACTATCACATTGTGCTATTTCTTTACAGTATAAAGAAGATGAATTTATTTAGCCTTGGAACAAATCTAATGGGAAATTGACAGCTAAACTTCGCTATGAAGCCATCTATGTTGAAGATAATGCTAGAGATCAAGTTTGGTGGTAGCATATGCTATGGAGATTGGATTGTCCCCTCAAAATAAAGTTATTTTCTGGTTATCCATGTCAAACAAAATTTTGACATGGGATAATTTCCAGAAAAGGAGTTTGCAAGGCCCAAACAAATGCATTTTAAGCAAAACTAAAACCAAAAATGGTGGATCATTTGTTTGTTTCTTGCACATTTTCCAAATTGGTTTGGAAATAGGTTCTTAAGTCTTGTGATTTCCTAGGACTTTGATCGAAGGAAACCATGTTGTTGAGTTATGAAGATTGGAATTCTAACCAATTATTGGATACTTTAAGGATCTCCCTTGTTACATAATATGGGGGCTCTGGCCATCTTGTAACAAGATGATATTTGAAGATTGTAGTTGAAACAAGGAAGTGGATTGATCCAAGTTTTGAATCAAGAAGAGGTTTATTAAGCAACTAGCGATTGACAAGAACATAGCTTGGGGACTTTTCAATGGTGTGTATCAGGGAACTCCAAGAGTATGTAGGGAAGGAGGCCTATTGTACTTGAATTCTTCTCATTGTTTTATGTTTAAATACAGAGCGGGGGAAGGCACCTATAATCGTGTTGAAATATATGCTCTTTGGATTCTCTTGAAATGTGTAATTGAGAAATGTATCTATGTTTTGTAAACATTGGTGATTA
The DNA here is from genome assembly GCA_001517045.1 of Pseudotsuga menziesii. Lineage (NCBI taxonomy): Eukaryota > Viridiplantae > Streptophyta > Pinopsida > Pinales > Pinaceae > Pseudotsuga > Pseudotsuga menziesii. The sequence goes on along the minus strand of LPNX011213903.1, from coordinate 50,915 downwards.
AAAATTATTGTTGGACTCGTGCAATAACAAGTGCATTATTTCAACTCTAGCACTTTCTCTAATGTTAGATAGGCTAAAGGAATTTAGAGCAATTTTCCACTCTATTTATTTCATGCACCTCTATTGTGAACTCAACAAAAAAGTAGACTCATTGTCTAAAAAGGCACTGTCTCTTCCAGAAGGTATACTCCATATTCAAGAACAAAGAGGAAATGAGTTATTTCCAATAATGGAATCTATGTTGTTGTAATATTCTAGGCATAAATCAAACATATTAGGCTTATATTAGCTTGATAGACATTTTTTTAAAACAACACTAAGTTATTTTGAATGTTTGATCTTGGTGGGAAGGATAATCAATTGTTTTTTGGAGCTTTTGTAGTTATTGTCTAGCTATGATTTTGTCATGGAGTGGAAGGAATGATAAGATTGAAGATATGATGAATCTAAACAGTTTCAATATGTCTTTTGATTTCAAAGGACATATCAAATATAAGTTTTTTTGGGGGAGGAAATAAATAATATAATTAATAATTAATAATTATTTTGATAAAGTGTAAAACCTTGAAACTTGGTAAGTCAAGAACTTAATCTTTTTATGTCCTTCGATTAAATTATAATTTCTAAAGTCCATGAGTAATCCATGAGTAATGTGTATATCAATTTTCATATTTTAAAATGAAAAACATATAAAACATAGCCATATTTAATAAAAACTTACTCAATAATGTGTTTTTTCAATAACAACCATGGTTGTATTATTATTTTATGATTGTATTAAATAAAAGTAATGATGGCTATGCCTATATCTTTACATTTAATCACAAGAAGCCAAATATCTTTAATATTTGTGCATGTTGTCTGCCATATGATTTTGGATTATGTTTAAATGAATGGACAAAGTTGTGTTTCTTGATTTCTTAGTTGATGTTTCTTTACATTTTGTTTCTTCTAGTAATCTTGTTGTTGTTGTTAGCTCACACATAACTCTAGCCATAGGAGAAGCTAGTAGTTTTTTTTTTGGTTTATGGTTCAAATGCACTGTATTGCCGCTACTTGAGGTTGTATATTTTTGTTATGTATTTAGACATAGACCATATTAGCAAGTTTTTTTAATTCCCTTGCATGGACAATTCATATTGGTAGGTTTTTTTTGCTATCCCATGCATGGGCAGGTCATCAAGGGTCATTAGTTTGACGTTTTGGATCTATGTGAAACCTTAACAGGCTCTTAGATATCATGACTTCCTTGTGCTTGTACTACTTTTTGTGTCTTAATATAATTTTTCTATGGAACTTACAAAAAAACATTCATAATAATTAAATGCTCTTCAATAAGGGTGTTTGAATTGTGAACATGTTGACTTAAAGATAGCTAAATGACAAAAAATATTGATGAAAACAAATTAAGGTAACCTCTTAATTAAATACTATGGTTTATCATGTTGTTTAACTACTAAAATACTCATTAATGAAATTTATGAATTCTATTATATTTTTGTCGATTAACAAGTTATCACTATGAAGACCATGGAAATTCATCTTTATCTTTGCACTAATCTTTTAAGCCAATAACAATAAAAACATAGTTTTGATGTATTACCCCCTCACCATTTTCCAACTAGTCAACACGCCCCTAATCATGCATCCACTAAGTCATATAACCCCTAAGCATTTACCAACCAACTCAGTAATGTCTCTTAACCATTAACCCATTAACTATCTAACTACCATTGACTAAGATCATAAATAGTTATGATTGACACTAGTAATCCAGTAATACCTAACTTGCTAACTATAAATCCTTAAACATTATTGTAACATTCCCGACCCTCCAACCAGCGAAGAGGACGCTACCATACCACTAACCATTCGGGAAACCAGCCCCATGAACATACACATCTAAAAACTGAAATAAAAAGCTTTGAAGTAAAACATGCATACGTGGTTCTCATACAGCAGAAGCAAAACCATACATTCAGGCATTCAACATGTTCATCATAATTCATTAAATAGTTAATGTAATTGCAGAGATGAAATAGTCAAGAATACTTATCTTATGAAGGATTCGTCCCGCAACTAGCTACGTCGCTGCAACATTCCACCCAACCATAGGCCAACGTGCTCCTTAATCTCTCATCAACGCTGCCACCCCTGAGCTGGGCATGATTTCCCAAGGAATAAGGAACAAGCAGGCTTACACATAACCAAGGATACACAAATCAGCCAAGCCAACACAGCTGGATTTTTCAGGCCATCAAGGAGAGCTCATTAAAGAGCTAAGGACACCTACACCAAAACTAGCCTGACTTCTAGGACACCCACACACACCCAACACAAGGAAATCAGTCCCTTATCTGCTACATAGTCCCTCAGGACCTGACCTCCCTTCCAGTGCTATTCAGGGGTTGTGGAGAAGAAAGCTAGCCCTATAGCTCTATCTGTGTGGCTCTCAAACACACCAAGTTTATCAAGCATACTCTAACCTTCATTCCCACTCCAACACAGTCCAAAGACCAACCACTGCATACACGCAGCAAACCAAGCAATTCATAGCTTTGAATGGGGAAATCAATCCCTGAGTCATTCTTGGCCCTATCATGGCCAAAACGACCCAATAAGAATCCACAACAACCCAAAACAAAAAGGAACCCACATCAATCCACAAATCTTGGGGAGAATGACAGGAAACCACAAATTATGGGGAGAACAACAGCCCCAATCTCAACATTGAAGTAACAAAAATACACAGCCCAAGTTGGAAGAGAAGATCCGACTCTTAGTCTGGACAGGTGGAAAACATAATACACAGAACCTCAAGCCAGTAAGGGAAAATACATACACACCCAGCAGAAATCGTGAATGGCTCCTTCACAAGGTAATCGTGGATGATAGAAAACGGCTCCCCAATTCACTGCGTGAGGAAAACGATGAGGAATCCCAACCTGTGCGTGAGGAAAACAATCCCAGCCTGCACGTGAGGAGGACAACCCCAACCCTGCCTTTGCATGAGGATGAGCAATCCCATCCTGTGTGTGAGGAGAAGAGAACAACTATATCTGTGTGAGGATGAGCAAAACAATGGAAGAATGGGAGAATACCGAATGGAATCCTGTGCTTTCCTTGCCCACATGAAGTGAAAGGGTCTGCTGGTGGAGTGTGCATGTGGGCAAGGACTGGTAGTCCTGCCACACACCACTGCCCAGTAATAACTACCCCCAACTAACAACAAAAGTTTTAATGTGGTAGTTGATTGATGAGACAAGGAAAGGTGAGTAAGTCAAAAGGGTGGGTGACAACCAAAATGGGTTCAACAGCTGACACATGGCTTTTCCCCATAGGCCCAAAGTTTAATAATTCCCCCCCTTATCCTTAGGAAAATCATGCCCTTTTCATCATGGTTGCATTGACATAGCTGGTCGAGTTCATTTTAATTGAAAAGCATAATTTCATGATGCCAAAACTGTAATGTGCCGTATGGCACAATATACCATCGGCAACGATTTTAATCACCAAAACATAACACAACCAAATTGATGGTGGGGCTTTTGCCTTTAGCTCCACACCACGATTAATTACAATATATACATCATATACACTTAATGCAAATGGGGTCAAAACTGGGGTGTTACATTCCTCTCCCGCTTCAATAGCATTGTCCTCAGTGCTTTTCAAAATTGAACAAAATGCTACACTGGCACCGCCTCATTGTTCACAAAATTGAACAAAAATGGATGTTCCAATCGCATGGCATCCTCCAGCTCCAACGTAGCCTCTTCAAGCCCGTAGTGCTCCCATTGCACCTTTACCTGCCCTATGGCTCTGTTCCGGAGCATTGTGACCTTCCTGTCGAGGATGCGCATTGGATCGATTTGGAACTCTCCCTCGGGTTCCACCTGAATCACATCCCAATTTATCACATGGTTAGGATCTTGTACATATTTCTTAAGCAAAGAAACATGAAAAACATTACGAGCTATAGTGCTAGTAGGAAATGCAAGTCTATATGCAACTGGCCCTATTCTCTCAAGCACTTCAAACGGCCTATAGTATCTTGGTGACAGCTTGGCACAACTTCCAAGTTTCAAGGAACTCTTCTTTGCCCTCACTCTGAGGTAAACATGATCCCCAAAACTGAACTCTCTATTCATCCTATGCTTATCTGCATAGCTTTTCTGTCTGTCATGTGTTGCTTTCAGATTCTGCCTGATCTTTACAACCTCTTGCTCCATTTCCTTGAGCAATTTTGGACCAAGCACAACCATGTTCACTCGATTATCCCAATTCACTGGTGTCCTACAACTTCTTCCATACAAAGCTTCATACGGACACATCCCCAAGAATGCCTGCTGTCCATTGTTATAAGCAAACTATACCAAGTGTAAGTAATCTTCCCACTTAGTTGGTTTGTCCATCACGTACATGCTAAGCATATCTTCAAGCACCTAATTAACTCTCTCTGTCTACCCATCTGTCTGAGGATGGTATGCAGTGCTGAAGTCTAGCTTCGTACTCAAATTTGCAAAAAACCCCTTCCAAAAATTGGAAGTGAACTTGACATCTCTGTTAGAGACTATTGCCTTCGGCAATCCATGCAATTTGAAAATATCCTTCATGAATATCTTTGCGATGTCATCAGTCTTATGCGTAGACTTCACTGGTATAAAATGTGCTACCTTTGTCAACTTGTCTACCACAACCATGATGGAATCATGTCATCTCCAAGTCATCAGCAATCCCGTAATAAAATCCATGGAAATAACTTCCCATTTCCATTCTGGAACTAGTAAAGGCTTCAACAAACCTGTGGGATGTTGATGCTCAACCTTTACCTGCTGACATTTCATGCACCTTGAAATGTATTCAACCATGTCCTTTTTCATTCTTGGCCAAAAGTACTGTTTTCTGGCAGTAGCAATTGTCTTCTGGTATCCTGGGTGACCAAAATATGGAGTTTGATGGATTTCATCCATAACAACTCTCCTCAACTCTACTACATTTGGAATATAAATTCTACCTTTATAAGTAAGAAGTCCATCTTCCTCCAATTTATATCCCTCGTATCTCTTCTCAAGACTTTGCTGCTGCAATTTGTCTTTTACTAGCTCATACAATTCATCTCCGGTAGTACGGTTAACAATCTGCTGCCTCAAATCTGATTGGCAAATACTAAGAGATGCCACATGCATTTCCTGCACTTTCCTGCTGAGTGCATCAGCTACCTTATTCTCTTTTCCCTTTATGTGCTTGATTTCAAAATCAAACTCACATAAAAATTCCATCCATCTCGCTTGCCTAGCATTCAGAGTAGGCTGATCAAATAGATACTTCAGACCACAATGGTCTGTCCTGAGCTCAAATATTCTACCCATCAAGTAGTGCCTCCACATTTTGAGCGCATGTACTATGGCTGCAAGCTCTAGGTCATGAGTGGCATAGTTTTTCTCATGCTCCTTCAACTTTCTCGACTCGTAACATATCACGTGGTTGTCTTGCATAAGGACTCCTCCAAGCCCTTGTTCGCATGCATCAGTACACACCACAAAATCCTTCTCTGGGTCTGCAACTTTCAATACTGGTGCACTAGTGAGAATATTCTTCAACTGCTGGAAGCTTTCTTCACACCTCGATGTCCATTCAAACTTTATCCCCTTCTTTTGCAAGGAAGTGATGGCATGTGCAAATTTGGAGAATCCTTCAATGAATCTCGGGTAGTATCCTGCAAGTCCCATAAAAGATCTTACATCTGCCACATTTCTGGGAGTAGGCCAATTCATAATGGCTTCAATCTTTTCAGGGTCCACAGATATACCCTCTTCTGAGATAATGTGACCCAAATACTGAATTCTATTTCTATAGAAGTCACACTTGCTCAGATTTGCATACAACTGATGCTCCTTGAGCAATTGCAATGTCAATCTCAAATGCTCTTCATGCTCTTCCTCATTTTTAGAATAAATAAGAATGTCATTGAGGAAAACAAGAACAAACTTGTCCAAGTACCTGCTAAAGACACTGTTCATAAGGCACATAAATGTAGCGGGTGCATTTGTGAGACCAAATGGTACCACCACAAACTCATAATGTCCATACCTTGTTCTGAAGGTTGTCTTATGAATGTCTTCATCCTTCATTCTCACCTGATGGTATCCAAACCTCAAGTCAATCTTGGAAAACACCTTGGCCCCTCTCATTTGATCAAAGAGATCATCAATCCTAGGCAAAGGATATTTATTCTTCACAGTAACCTTGTTCATTTGTCTATAATCAACACACAACCTAAGTGTACCATCTTTCTTATTTACAAATAGGACTGGTGCTCCCCAAGGAGACACACTCGGCCTGATATACTTATTTTCCAACAACTCTTGCAGTTGCATCTTCAGTTCTAGCATCTCTGGTGTACTCATCCTGTAGGGTGCCTTGGACACTGGTGCTGCTCCTAGCACAAGTTCAATTGTAAAATCAATGTCTCTCTTTGGAGGAAGCCCTAGAATCTCATCAAGAAACACATCCTTGAATTCCTGTAACACCTGATAGTCCTCCAACCTAGGAGTTTCATCCTCCGATGCCTCCAAAATATGAGCTGCCTCCACAATATGAGCTGCATACAATTGGCAACCCTTCCTACAGAATTTCTTCAATTGCATTGTTGAAACCTGCCTTACTGAAATCACCTTTGGAATACCTTTAACCACCACGGGGTTCCCTTCTTCATCCATGCATTCAAAGGTCTTATTGTAGCAGTCAAGCTTTACCTTCTGAGATTCTAACCAATCCATTCCAATGAGAACATCATAGGAACTAAGCGGTAGAACATTCAGATCTACAAAAGTGACCAATCCATTCATGACCAATGGACATTTCTCTACCACTTCACTAACATTTCTCTTAGTTCCAATGGCTAGCTGAACTAACCAAGATTTTATATGCTTTACTTTCTTAAAAACACAAATCTCCACTGCTCTAGGAGTAATGTAACTGTGAGTACAACCAGGGTCAATCAAAATAGAAACAGATTGCTCAACAATCTTACCTGCAACTTCAACCACAGTTGACTGGTGATCTACTTGGCAGTCCTCTAGCACTACATAAATCCTAGGGATTGCCCTTACTACTTGACCCACTGTTTCTGCTTCTTCAATGTTGTAAGCTGGTCTTGTACTCTCATTCTCGAGTGGACAGTTTCTGCTCATGTGGGGTCCTCCACATTTCCAACATTGTAGTGGTCCTCTATTCTGTTGTGGATCTTTAGGCTTTTCTCCTGTCACTCCAATCGGCTTACTCGCAGCTTGGGATGTTTGCTTCTATTGATTCCTGAAGTTATAAGGTTTGAAACCTTTCTTTCTTTGGTCAAACTTCTCATTCTTCTTGTCCTTCCATGCCTTATGGTAATCAGGTTTACCTTTGCTTTTCTCATAGCAATACTTAGCCTTCCTTATTGCTTCTTCAAGAGTTCTAGGTTCATAAAACTCAATTCTATCTTTGTAAGACTGAAGCAATCCACTCAGAAAACGTCAGACCTTCACTTTTTCATCTTTGATGTACGGGACATACCTCAACAATTCCAAGAACTTGTTTGCATACTCTTCCATGGTCTGTTGTCCCAATCTCAGCTCATGGAACTCCTTAATCTTGTCATCATAATACCTGTCAGAGAGGTATTTCTGCTTGAAATACTTCTTGAACTATTTCCACTTAAGTCTCCTTTCACTGATCCTCTTTACTTGCTTGAAGTGCTCCCACCAAATGGATGCCCATCCATTCAGATTGAATATGGCAACCCTTGTTTTCATGTTTCCTGAATAATCCTAAACTTGGAAGTACTTCTTTATCCCAAGAAGTCAAGCTTCAGCCTCTTGTCCAGTCTTTACCTCACCGTTAAATGTAGGAGGCTTAGCCTTCTTAAACTCATCCCGAAAGTGATCTCTATGGTGCCTCTTTCTCTTGCCCTTATGAGAAGAAGAGCTTGAATCCCCGCTGGATTCTTCGGAGTCAAATGATCTACTAGAATTCCTTCTTCTTCTCCTAGTACTGCTCTTTCTACCTTCTGGTTTTACTGTACCCTGTATAGAGTCTATCATTCTTTGCAAGTTTGTCAAACTCTGCAACATAGCAGCATCAGTTGGATGCTGCTCTTCCTGGGATTTAATCAAGCTTCTCATGGTGGCTACAATATCTTATGGTGTCTCTTGGAATCTCCTTCCATTAGACTCTATGTCATCATTTCCAACTCGAACATTTTCTCCCATGGCATCTCGCGTGCGCTCATAGGAATCCCGAGCATCATATCCATCATGGGTTCTCATAACTAAACCATCACTTACTTTACCCAATTGCACTACCCGGAATACTGCCCTTGAAGGTGACTATGATTTTGCAACGTGTTAGTAACACAACTGTTAGCTGCATAACATTTACACAAATCAGAATTGCTTACCTTCTCTTGGAAAAATCATAAAATGACAACTTTTCTCAAAACACAAAATTTTCTTCCTCAAGAACGACTGTCTTAGGGGAAACGACGGGGGTCAAGGGGGCTTTCCCACTTGTGGCTTATTTTCGCGCAATCTGGCACATAAGTTCGCTGCCATTTTCCTCCTTTTCGGCCCTGTAAATCCACTGAAAAATTGCTGAAAATCTCACTGAAAAACCGCTGTAATCCGCTGAAGAAAATCCCACTTGTAAACTCAAAATTTTCTTTTGTCCAATCGGATCTCTTCCCAACTAAACTTCCGACGTATCGGATCCTTAGTTGACTATGCTTCCGACACATCGGTGGTCTGATCTTCATCCTTCTTCACATTCATTGGTTGTCCAATCCACTAAATTTTTTCGATGTTTCGAGCCGATCTTCCTCTAGGTTCCGACACATCGGCGGACCGATCCTCTAAATTTTTTCGACGTATCAGCAAACCGATCCTCTAACTTCCTCGGACGTATCAGCGGATCGATCATCTAAATTTCTCTGACATTTCGGGCCGCTCTTTCTCCGGCCTCCGACACATCGGCTGACCGATCCTCTAAAGTTTTCCGACAAATTTCGACACTTAGAAAATTTTTCGGCGAAAATTTTCTCATCGGCTCCCTTCGCGTTTTCTCCTCTGGCTAACTGATATGATGTTTCGGCAGACTTCAGCTGATCTGAGCCGACATATCGGCAGTCTTCAGTTGATGGCTTCCGATGATTTCAACACTTGGAAATTTTTGAAAATTTTTTCCTTCGCGTTTTCTTGCCGACTGTGTCTCAGCTCAACCCAACCGAGACCGTCGGGTCCTCTACACCGAAACCCTTGGCTCTTCTTAGCCGAAAACACCGACAAACTTCCAAAATTCAACAAATTTATGAAATTTTTCATTTCGCTGGTTCCCGTCGGGTGGACTTCCATCTAGGCTGTCTGATACATCGGATGAGCTTCCGGCTAAGTCCTCCGACGTATCGAATGGGATTCAACCTAAGCCATCCGATGTTTTTCACACTTAGAAAAAAATTTCGTGAAATTTCCTATCATTTCTCATTTCTCTTCTGCTGGACAAAGGGCAACCTGCCTCTGTCACTGACTCTTCACGGCCCATTCAGGCCCATGCTGCAACATGAGCTCTGATACCAATCTGTAACGTCCCCGACCCTCCGACCGGCGAAGAGGACGCTACCATACCACTAACCATTCGGGCAAATAGCCCCATGAACATACACATCTAAAAACTAAAATAAAAAGCTTTGAAGTAAAACATGCATACATGGTTATCATACAGTGGAAGTAAAACCATACATTCAGGCATTCAACATGTTCATCATAATTCATTAAACAATAAATATAACTGCAGAGATGAAATAGTCAAGAATACTTATCTTATGAAGAATTCGTCTCGCAACTAGCTACGTCGCTGCAACTTTCCACCCAACCATAGGCCAGTGTGCTCCTTAATCTCCCAGTAACACTACCACCCCCGAGCTGGGCATGATTCCCCAAGGAATAATGAATAAGCAGGCTTACACATAGCCAAGGATACACAAATCAGCTAAGCCAACACAGTTGGGTTTTTCAGGCCATCAAGGAGTTGGGAAAAGTTGAATGCTAAGCTGGTGAGCTCATTGAAGAGCTAAGGACACCTACACCAGAACTAGCCTGACTTCTAGGACACCCACACACACCCAACACAAGGAAATCAGTCCCTTCTCTGCTACACAATCCCTCAGGCCCTGACCTCCCTTCTAGTGCTATTCAGGGGTTGTGGAGAAGAAAGCCATCCCTCTAGCTCTGTTTGTGTAGCTCCCAAACACACTAGGTTTATCAAGCATACTCCAACCTTCATTCTCACTCCAACACAGTCCAAAGGCCAACCATTGCATACACGCAGCAAACCAAGCAATTCACAGCTTTGACTGGGGAAATCGATCCCTAAGTTGTTCTTGGCCCTATCGTGGCCAAAATGACCCTATAAGAATCCACAACAACCCAAAATGAAAAGGAACCCACATCAATCCACAAATCTTGGGGAGAACAACAGCCTCGATCTCAACATTGAAGCAACGGAAATACACAGCCCAAGCTGGAAGAGAAGATTCGACTCTTAGTCTGGACAGGTGGAAAACATAATACACAGAACCTCAAGTCGGTAAGGTAAAATACATACACACCAGTAGAAATCGTGAATGGCTCCTTCATAGGGGAATCATGGATAACAGAAAACGGCTCCCCAATTCACTGCGTGAGGAAAACGATGATGAATCCCAACCTGTGAGTGAGGAAAACAATCCCAGCCTGCGCCTGAGGAGGACAACCCCAACCCTGCCTGTGCGTGAGGATGAGCAATCCCAGCCTGTGCATGAGGAGAAGAGAACGACTCTGCCTGTGTGAGGATGAGCAAAACAATGGAAGAATGGGAGAATGCTGAATGGAAGCCTGTGCTTTCCTTGCCCACGTGAAGTGAAAGGGTCCGCTGGTGGAGTGTGTGTGTGGGCAAGGACTGGTAGTCCTGCCACACACCACTGCCCAGCAATAACTGCCCCCAACTAACAACATAAGTTTTAATGTGGTAGTTGATTGATGAGACAAGGAAAGGTGAGTAAGTCAAAAGGGTGGGTGACAACCAAATGGGTTCAACAGCTGACACATGGATTTTCTCCATAGGCCCAAAGTTTAATAATTTTCCCCCCTTATCCTTAGGAAAATCATGCCCTTTTCATCATGGTTGCATTGACATAGCTGTAGGGTTCATTTTAATTAAAAAGCATAATTACATGATGCCAAAAGTGTAATGTGCCGTATAGCACGATATACCATCGACAACGATTTTAATTGCCAAAACATAACACAACCAAATCGATGGTGGAGCTTTTGCCTTTAGCTCCACACCACAATTAATTACAATATATACATCATATACACTTAATGCACACGGAGTCAAAACTGGGGTATTACAATTATCCAACAAAACCTTTATAATTAGAATTAATCTATCCTAATAAATATATTTAAGGCTATATTAAGTATTTCAAAAATATTATAGAAAATAATATAACTATATTTATTTTAGTAATGGTACAAAATATGTTTCATCTCAAACCATTATCGCAATTATCTAAAACATTCATTTATGAAAGTCCTATTATTTTATTTTTTCAAATTAAAGAAAAAACTATAACATATTTATAGTAGATAATATAAATAAATAATCCTAGAATCGAACAGCCAACCTCACTAACTAACAGCACACCAGAACCACATCAAAGAAGAAGACAGTGGACCCTCAAGTCAAAGCCTGCACACAGCAGGAGCCATAGGGACTCGGGAGCAGTCTTCACAAATACATAATACTCCACAAAAAAACACAGCCCCACAAAAAACCCACCAGGCAAGAAGCCGCCCTCTATGACAACCGTACCAACAGGCAAAAAAGCCACATAAAATAAGTGTCGATAGTGCCTATATCCCGGTCAAAAGAACGGAATTGGACAATCAAAGAGAGAATGCCGCACCAACTTTATTACACTTGAATTTTTAGTGAAAGACTCTTTTGTATACAAAGAACTTATATAAATTAAAATTTATGCATGATTTTTGTTAACTTTTTAAATATATATACAAAAGTTTTTAATTTATGCATAATTTTTTTTAACTTTAAAATATATATACATAACTATTTTATATACAAATAACTTTATAAATATAGATATTTAAAATATATATATCTATTTTATATAACAAATAACTTTATAAGTATATATATTCAAAACTGTTTATAATTTTTTTAATTTAAAATATATATAATATATATATATATAACTTTTCTATATACAATATAATTCTATATATTTAAAACTGTTTTTGATTGATTGAAGAAAACGGTATGTCTAACCACACACCACTTATTTCATTTATTTCAAATGGCATGATTTTTTTTATAAGGGTGATCTAATAATAATGAAAAGTCAGTTAGCCATTAAAGAGTTTGTTTACCATGACAGATTTGTATCAATTTCTTTGCAGGTCTATACAACATTTGCAAGAACTTGATTGGATGCTTCAGTTTGGTTTCTTTACAGATCTTGGCAACATTTGACTATTTATGGATTGGTAGCAAAGTTGTGGGACTTCTCTATATATGCACCACAATAAATAAACAATCACTCAAAGATATAAGATACAGCATATAGCGGTGTTGATTACTTACCTAGAACATTTTGACGAGTCAATCTGATTGCAGCACCTGGTAGAGCCTTCCACTATCAATCCAACTGCTTCTTCGATTACAGCGTCCATTTCTTTTTTGATTTCAGCGTCCATTCCTTCCTTCATCTGGGGGCGTTCTTTATATTGCTTCACAATTTTGGCCAGACGTAGCATTTGCTTCAGTAGACGAAGGCACTCAGTTTTGTTGGCGGCAGCCTCTTCAAGCCTGTCGAGAACAAATGCAATAGCAAGAAGACCTGTAGTAACCAGGTGTGCTGAACCCATACCTCGAAGGAAACCGCTAACAGCTGTCTTGATCGAGTCATGAGGAATAACATCTTTCTGAATATATTAAAATAAAGATTAAAAGAAAGAACTAGTTTAGATGATGGAGACGATACTCGAATTTGAGCCTATGAATAAAATGGTCTAAGCATTGTGAAGCCACAAGGGTCCAATTAGTTTAATACGCACAACGACATTGATTCCCTCTGCAAAGAACTCTCTTAATTTGGTGACTGTTTTGGCATCAGGGGGCGAATATTGTGGAGGCCCCCGCTTTGTTTGTGACGATTTTTGTTTCCCTTCCTGGAACAAAACGGAAACACAATTTCATCCATTCTGTGAGTTGCTTTTTGAATATGCAGGTGCCCATCTAAAATATAACAATATCGTTACAAGCATTTTACCTTGATGAGTTCCAAGCGTTGGGATAAGTCGTCTATGAAGCCCTGCAGATCGAACTCCACACTGTCTCCTTCAGGAACAGCAGCAACAGAAGACGAGGAGGGCATCCCCCGAGGAGAAGAGGAGCTGCCTTCTCCAGCCTTATCATCAACAGAAGCAGAAGAGGAGGCCCCAGACGTTGAAGAAGAAAAAGACGGCTCAATTATCTTCTTCTTTACTTGAGCACCAGACGTTGATGGAGGGGTTTGGGGATCTTGCCGTGTTGCAACAGTTTCTGTAGCAACTGCTGGAGAAGCAGGCTTTGTATCAACAACTGCAGAAGGAGGGTTAAGGGTATCATCTGCAGAAGGAGGATTTTGGGTAGCAGAAGGATTTTGGGTATCAACATCAACATCTACAGAAGTGTTGTTACTACCTGAAAAGCAAGGAAAACAGGAGCAGCAGCAGCTTTTCTTCATTGTTTTACAAAAGCTGAGGATAAGAGTAGGAAAAGCAAAGAACGATTGAGAATCGAAAAGCTGAAACTTGAAATCGAGCAATTTTATGAGCTTACTCGATGCAACTCATCTTAAATAACAATAATGAAGTTCAATGTAGCTGTGTGCAACTAATGCAAAAGGGAAAGTGATCGTTCAATCTAGCTGTGTGCAGCTCATGAATAACTCCATAGACAAAGCAAAAGTGAAAATGATTGTTCAATCTAGCTGTTCTCTACTCATATATTCCGTAGACCAAGCAAAAGTGAAAATATTTTATTTTTTTACAAGTGAAAAGTGAAAAGTGAAAATTTCAAGTAAATATTGAAATTGATCATACTTTTTTTACATTCAATCATGCTCATTATCCCTCTTTGCGACTATCTTTTTTCTTTCAGCATCTCCAATCACCTGACCTGACCTTCTGTGTGTTGACCTTTTACTATTTATTAGAGGGCTACTCTATTTTTTACAAAAGGCTTCACAATAGTATCATGTTACTTACAGAACTAGTAGGTAGGAAAGATAGCATTCATTCCTCCCAACCACACCTTTACATTGTTTGTTTCCTACATCCATTTAACCTTTACATTGTTTGTTTCCTACATATCCTCTCATACTTCCATTCAATGGGTCCTCTCCATTAAATACTTTGTACTCTGTAGCATGCTAGACTCCCAAAAATATCTCTTAGAGGTCATTGAAACGCACAAGGAAATTGTGGATTGTTTGTAATATTAATAAATGGTCCACTCAAATATAATAATTTTGAAAAATAGTCAATTGCATCAATGTTACACGTGAGTGGCTATTAGGTGCACACGTTTCCAAAAGCCAGCACAGTGGTCAAATTAGTGGTCGGAAAGAAAACCTGAAATGTAAAGCCTATCTCCATGTAAAAAAACAAAACAAAAAAGCTTTGTGCATGTCACATGTGTGAAAGCCCATCCGTGATCTGCCTGTGAAAAAAAACAAAAAACATAGCTGTGATCGAGGCAGATGTGGGACATGGTCGGGCACGGATAACGTTGAGTGGTACTTATTATTATTAAATTTTATCGTTTTATGGATTTAAAATGATAATGATTTTATGTATCTGATTTTATTAAATTATAAGTTTTTTACATTTAAGAAATATAATTTATTTGATTTTTTTTGTATTTTTAAATTTATTTATGATTTTTTAAAGGGAATTAGATTAAAGTAGTTAATGAGAAGCAAAGTACTTTATTAAAATTTTCCAAATTAAATGTATGAAAAATAAAAATAAAACTTTTTTAGGTAATTTAAAATAAATAATTTAGTTCCCAATGTATGTATTACAGGAGGGTACTCGTTAATCCTTTCGGGTGACATGAGATGATATCTTGGAGGGGGCACGTGGCGCCTTGCTCTCCACAACATTGGATACTTCGTAGCCCCCCACCACCTAATGCCATTACTCAAGTGAGTGTTGAAGGCCCTAGGCCTGGGGGAGTACAATCACACGATTGTGAAAATGATGAGGTATCCTAGTGAATTGATGGTTTTAATGGCGGTTGGGAAGAGGCTAGTCTTGGCCAAATAGATCACTAGTAGAAGTAGGGATAAGAACAATTCCATTAGCCGTGTCTGTTGAACAACAGGGAATGGTGTAGAGTTTTTGTTTCTTCTTAACACTCAAGCTCCACCAACCCTCAATGAGATCATTTTGGTTAGCAAAATTGCTCAAGAGGTTTCCATGGCACGAAATATGGCAAGGACGAGGCAAAACACAAGACAACAAGACCGCAACGCTCAACTCAAGTCTCGTCCTGGTAGGGATGGTTGTAGTAGGGGTTGTTGTAAAGGGAAGCACAACCATTATCCCAAGGTTAAATTAGAGGTCAGTGTTGATGAGGCCATTTACAAAAATACAGTATCAGAACCAATTCAAGAGGGGATTGCACAGATGAAGAATTAGGTGAAGCAAGAGCAGGAAATGGTACACAGGTTATCATCTTGGAGATGCTCCCTTGCTTCTCGGATGTGGATAATATCAGAACTAGGGAAAGTAAATATCTCAAGGCTGTGTAGATGCATTGGAAAATGAAAATGTTGTTAGGAAAAGTCCTCGGGGAGACAAAGGAACAAAGGAAAGAGATCCTCCTACTACTAAACAAATTGTGGGACCATATGCACCAGATGGGACCGAAGGTCAACTTAATCTTCCAATCCACTACAGGAGATGAGTTTTCTCCTTATGACCATGCTAGGATAGCCCATTTAAGCAAGGCTTCTGCAAGCATCAACTTCTCTATGTAATGCCCCCAATTTGGTAGCACCATGGTCAAACCACTAACCCATTCAACTCCCATGGGTTCTAGTGTAAAATTAAATTAATTAATTAGGGAGATAACTTTGCCATATTTACTTTTTGTAATTAAATCAATCATGAAAGGATGATGGAAAACAATTTTGTGATATTTAATACTTCTAATAATTGTTTATGAGTTGTAAATGACCTAGGTGGCTTAAGAGGGCGCATAGGAAGAGGATAAGGCATATGAGTTGTCTCCCTTAGGAAAGTCTAGAAAGAAAGCCACTATAAGTAGTAAAAGTAGCCAAAAGCAGGAAAAGAAGCAGAAAATCAAGAAGCCAAGAGTTTTCATATTTTTGAAGATAAGGCTCAAGAAGGAATAGTAAAAGCAGGAAAGCAAGAAAGAGGCCTTAAAAAGCTACAGATCCTAATTTTATCCAGCGAATATGCAATCATGGAGACTAGTGGGTCCTATGCAAGAGCAACTTACCAAAGAAGCATCCATCTTATCTATGGTTTGAATTTCCAAGAAGGCAAGCTCTATAAGAAAGGAAAAAACCAAGAGAGGTTTAATAAAAGGAGGATGAGAACTCCCTTTCACATCTTTTGGTCATTTTTTGTTTCTGATATTGGATAACTCCTAGATTTTTTCATCTTAGGAGATGTGCCCCTTGCTAGCTTGGGAGATGTTCCCCTTGCGACTGTGAGGAGTGATCATCGAGATCTCTCATTTGTGTTTCATTGCAAGTGATTGAGAGAGGAGAAATCACCTTTAGATTTCACTACAGAGTTGATTACATAGGTTATGACAGGGTTTTGAAGATGATTCGAGCTCATGTTGAAGTGTTTGAGTTCTAGTTGCAACAATGTGGTTTTTGTGGTGTTTTTCGACAGTGCAGGGTTGTGTTGATAATTTTTAGAGAAGGGTGCACCTGTGGTTGACCAGAGAAATGGGTGACCGATTTAATGGATGCATATTGTTCATATCAAATGGAAGGTACATTGTAGTTGGCATATTTGAATCTTTGGGTCAAAATTTTGCTCGTGGAGGGCGCCATAGTGGAAGGAAATCATTCATTTGGAGAAATAACTTTCCCTCTTTTCTTGGTGTTCTATAACAACTGTTTCTTTTCATTGTAACAAATATTTACATGTATTTCAAGGTGTTGTAAAAACCATTAATATTTGTGGTTGATGTTCTCTATTGGTGTTGAGGAAGGATGATCTTAATTTTAGGGGGCATATTGTCTAAATTCGGATATGTAAGTCATAAAAGCATTAAATGGAGAGGCCACCCTCTTCCATTTACCATAAAAGCATTAAATGGAGAGGCCACCCTCTCCCATCCATGGTTTTGGAATCTTTTAAGTGATTCTAGAAGCACGTAGTTTAGAATACACGCATCCATGGTATTTGCTAGCCTATGGTTTTGGTCCATGGTATGGCTCCAAGGGACATTGTAATAGTGTTATAAAAAGGCTCAATGCCTTCTTAATAAAGCATTCAAGGATTTTTGGCATCCTGCATTTCTCTTATTCTATTGAGTTATTGGGTTATTTGTTTCGAGTGCCTTTCTTAGTACAGTTTGAGATGTGAGGCTCAAAGAACACTCTTTGAGCCTCACCTCTCCATATGGCCTATATACTCTATGTTTCTCTGTCTAGGATATTCATGTCCTATATCTCACTGATGTGATTTTCTCACTGCTGGTCCATTATGCTATCTCTTCTCCTCCTCTCTCAACATCAAAGCCTCTGGGTCTCATCCCCCAAAATTCGGATAAGTGGTATCAAAGCAAGTAACCATTCCATCGGAATAAGGGTATGAGCATAGTTTGGGTTCAAATATCTGCAGGAACTTCAAACCTTCTTTTGGCACTCTTGGAGTTTATTGGTGGCGCCATACACTAGTTTCAATGTTGCATATGGACGTTCATGATCTCCACATTAGCTCACGTTTCTCTATAAACCCTTGGTAACCTATACTCATCACTCTATGGAGGAAAACCCACTACTACAAAATTTAGATAGATTTAATGATCTCTAAAAGATGTTTCAAGATGCCTACCATAGATCATTTGAAAGGTTTTTCCTATCATCTAAAATGGGTATTTCTTAGTATTTCATTTTGATTCCTAGTTTGTGATATATGATTGTTTAAAGTAACACATGTTAGTACAGAGTGCGTCTACACATACAAAAACTTTGAATATGTACCACAAACTCCATAGAATGTCTCAGAGGCTCTCTAATATCTCATTGGAAAGGTCCGTTCATCATCTAAAATGGGTATTTCATGTTTTTTCATTTCGCTTTCCTGTTTGAGATATATCATTGATTGAAGCAACATATGTTTGCAAAAATAGTGTGCATGTCCCCTGAGCTTCAACAAACATTTATCATTCCCTGGGCCACCACAATGCAAGTATTATATATGGATGGAAATGTCTCTTTGAGATATCAAATGGGTCTTCAACTAAATTCAATTTCATCACCTCCATTAGAAGTTATGAATGGATTTTAGTAAGACATCAATTGCACCAAAGATCATGATTTTTTTCATTTTTTGGGTTTTTATTAAATCCCATTGTAATCATGGTTATGGGTTAACAACAAAAAACCCATGATTATGAGTCAACCACAAAAACTCACAGTTTTGTATTGTATCCATGGTTATGGGTCAACCACACAAAACCCATGGTTATGGGTCAACCACACTAAACCCATAGTTATGGTTATGGGTCGACCACACAAAACCCATGGTTATGTATTGTAAGCATGGTTAGGGGTCAACCACACAAAACCCATGGTTATGTATTGTAATCATGGTTAGGGGTCAACCACACAAAACCCACAGATATGGGTTAGGCATAGAAAACTCACGGTTATGGGCCAACCACACAAAACCAATGGTCGTGGTTATGGTTATGGGTTTATCCACACAAAACCCATAGTTATGGGCCAACCACACAAAATCGATGGTTAAAGATCAACCACACAAAATCCACAGTCATAGTTATGGTTATGTGTTAGCCACACAAAACCCATGGTTATGGTTCAACCACACAAAACACACAGTCATGGTTATGGATCAACCACACAAAACCCATGGTTATGGCTCAACCACACAAAACACACAGTCATGGTTATGGATCAACCACACAAAACGCACAGTTATGGGTTAACCACACAAATTCCTTCTCTTCACTGGAAACTAACACATTGTAATCATGGGTCCTTTTTTAGAGTGCAATGATGGGGACCATAATTTTCTAAGGGGGGGTGAATGATCCAAATTTTAGGGGGTATATGGTCTAAATTTGGATATATAAGTCATCAAATCATTAAATGGAGAGGCCACCCTCTTCCATTCATCATAAAAACATTAAATGTAGAGGCCACCCTCTCCCATCTATGGTTTTGGAATATTTCAAGTGGTTCTAGAAACCCCACAGTTTAGAATACACCCATCCATGGTATTTGGCAGCCCATGGTTTTGTCCCATGGTATGGCCCCAAGGGACATTGTAATAATGTTATAAAAAAGGCTCTGTTCCTTCTCAATAAAGCATTCAAGGATTTTTGGCATCCTACATTTCTCTTATTCTATTGAGTTATTGATTTATTGGTTATGAGTGCCTTCTTAGTATAGTTTGAGAGGTGAGGATCAAAGAACCCTTTTTTATCCTCACCCCTCCATGTGGCCTATATACTCTATGTTTTCTGTCTAGTCTATTGACATCCTAGATCTCACTGATGTGTCTTTCTCATAGCTGGCCCATTATGCTATCTCTTCTCCTCCTCTCTTAGAATCCAAGCCTCCGGGTCTCATCCACCAAGATCTAGATCAAACACACACTAGAAGGGCTCCATTCATTGCGTGTATCTATATTGCTAAGATTTGGAAATCAGTGATGAAGGGATGATATTGAAGTTCTAGTTTCGGTATTTTTGAGCCTTTTTGGGATGTGAAACCCATCCCATTACATATAGAGCGTTGTTTCTAGTTGGAAACACCTTTTGGGTTTTCGAATGCCCAAGATACACCCATTTTATCGGATCTACGTCATCTCCAGGAAGAGGGTTGCACCTATTTTTTTTACTCACTATGAGTCTCCTATGTCTTCATACATGTGACGTACTGTAGTTGATGTAACATCCATTAAATTTTTATTTTCTTCCATCAATTTGATAACAAAGGTTTTGGTGTGATTTCTCATGTTTTGTGCACAATTCAAATGATTGCATGAAACATTGTATGGAGCTATTAATGTCTATGCCATTAAAAATCTATAAATCCAAACAACTATAAAAGTTGAACTCTATTCTATTTTGGATATGAATCATTCTAGTGGTTCTAGAACTTGTATTTATGATGGTCCAAGTGCACAATGCTTGTTGAAATTTTGGTTATACAATTAGTTGATGGATGATGTTCTTGGTATGATTGTAAATCAACTTTTGCAAACCAGTTGAAAGTAATACTATACGAGATTTCAAATGTGTGCCTATAATTATGTTTGAAATAATTTGTGGAGTTAGAACGTCAATTATAGTTGTTTGGTAGCATCTTGGAAATAATTTGAGTCTATTGGGTTATGTTTTGGAGTCTTAGGAAAAGTAGTGTCTTGTGTCCAAAATATGTAATTTGAGCACCTAGTTTAAATCTATTTGGGGTTTGCTTCTATTATGAATCTATAAGTTGAATATGTGTTTTTAGATATGAAGTATAGAATCTTAATGTTGTCTAGTAGTTTCCAATGGTTCACCAAAAGAAGAAGAGTTCCACTTAATTCATGGGAAAATTGCCTTTGGTCATTTGGGCCTACCCAAATGGTCTTTCTAGGTGTGATGTACTCTGGAATGTGTCTACTGTCAAAACTAATTCCTTGGTCTCCATGAAAATCCTATACTCTATGAGTCTAAGTTGTGGTTTTTGAGTTAGTGTGCCTAGATCTGCGTTTAGGTACATTACAATGGTATCAGAGCATGGTCCTCTGCACTTTTCCAAATTTCTAACCCACGGTGGAAGAAGAATTCATCGATGGCAAGACTATTGGATGGTAGGGCGTTACTCACTTTACTTCCTCTCTTTCCAATAAAATAAAGGGATCCTACTTGGGAGGAGTTAATTCATAAATATGATAGGAAACAATAGAGTTTACAATAAATGTTGGAGGCCCTATCTTCACCATTGGGAAAGCGATACCTCAAAAGACTCTTCTTTGGCTTGTATACAAAGAAAGAATTTGAAAATGTTTATGAAGAAAATGCAGCCAACAATGTGGTGGAACTTACTAATTATGTATATCCTCATGCTACACAAGATGAGGAAGCCTCAAGTTTCCCAGAAGAGGATTGAAATGAAGCAGAAGCACATGAATATGAAATTGAAGCCATGAACATAGATTCACTAAAATCAAATGAAGAAGTGATGTAGATCAAACCACAATTTGCAGATGTAAGTATTCCTAAGGAGCATAAAGAGAAGAGCATGCCAATACAAATCAACCACTTAGAGAGGATGAAAAGGAGACACAAAGGTATGCTCAACATTCTGAGTTTTGCAATAGTCACTTTACATTCCATCCCCTTGAAGTACCTTCCACTTCATACCATAAAAGTGATAATGAGAATGCTTCTAATGACAATTTGTGTGAACCATATGTTGTGTACTCATGCCACAAGAAATTTGGTACTTTATGGTATCCATTAGATGAAGAAAACTTGTGAAGCACATCATTTAAGTGGGACACTAGGGGAAATTCAAGAGAATCACAAGTCATCCTTGGAAAACTTGGTTGACATCAATGCCTTGGTGTCTAATTATTGTTGGTGAGATTCAGAAGAAGATTGGGAGAAAGAATGTTTCTTAGGAGATTCCGAAACACTCAGAGAATCCATGGTTAAGATGAAAGAGAGCTACATGAACCTACTTGCAGATAAAAATAATATTCTCATGGTGAGAGAAATGTACCATCATGCACTCAAAATGGAAGAAAATGAACCAGAAATGATCATTAGAGAATTGGAGGCCACTAATGATTCTTTAAAGTACATAGAAGAAGCCATTCAAGAATCAATAATGCAAATAGATCAACTTCGTGAAGAGTTTAATATGTTACACTCTCCATCATGCATAGGAAACACTCATTTGCACATGGCAGTATACACCTTGGACATGATGGAGGAACCTCATGTGGGGATTGAACATGGGAATTTTTTTTGTTTGCAAGTGCTTAAGAAGAGGAATGACATTGAAAACTTTGGCCAAGCACTTGTTTTTAAAGATGAGGAGGAGAAATTAGCTATGGGAGAGATAGCTAAGGACATTCCTTTCACATTAACAAGCAAATGTATTCGCTTATCCATTGGTTGGGTAGATGAGTACATAACCAAAATGGAAGTACTCATCTACCCAATCCATGAACTTATCCATGGATTGGGTAGATATAGGTGTTAGCACTCAGAATGTACCCAGGTTGTGAAAGGTAGATCCCTAGGTAACAACAAAAACCACTTTAGAATGTATTTCTGGCCTAATACAGTTAGAGAGGGATCTCTTACTATTTACAAAGTTTTTATACTCATGATATTCAATCAAATACAATCATAAGGTCAGATTTCTGATGGGACAATTAGGACAGGTTTGTTTTAAAAGACTTGGTAGGATAGTCATGGAGGAGACCATTGGGCAATGGAGTCAACAATCAGATCTAAAATAGGTTGCAGGAGGTAGGGTTTTGAAGGTTTATGAACAGAGGAAAGGTAAGCACCATTTCCTCGATCTTGAGGTATTAGCGGGTTGATTAGTAGACAAAGGGAGACATCCCATCAAATAGAGCACCTAACTAGGGTGAATTCTGCAAGACTTTAGAAGAAAATGTTTTGAAAATGCTTGAACAATGGACCTAAGCGTGCAAGATGAATTCTAGCCCATAAACACTAATTCTCAGGCATGAAATAAAATACAAAATGGAGTGGGAAACAGGATAAACAGTCACATAAAGAAATTACTTACTGAAGAAAAAGATGGCACAGGAATATCTGCCATGAAAAGGTTTAACATTCCTCCTGTGCAAATTTTATTCATCTACTGAAAACTTGAAGCCATTACAATGTAAAGCCTCTCTGCTCTTGAAAATCCCCCCCTAAAACTATCAATTAAATTTGAATTTATATCAAAATAACCTCTACCTAACCCTGAATTTGAAACTAACTGATTTCTAAAAATAAAAAGAGTTACAACAAATTCCCTTCATTTTAGGATGTGGACTGCTGAACAATAAGTTTCAAAGTCCCTCCTGCATATCTATCATGGTGACATCTGTGTGAAAAATGGAGGAGGTTTTTGTAATTTACCATGTGCCTGAAAAAATCCATGTCTTCTTTTCTCCAAACTCATCCCCAAATCCTCGGAATATTCCTTTGAAACTGATGACTCAGATAGTAAAATTGTAGATTTCCGAAAAAATAACTTGTGAAGATATTTTAAATTGTCCCAACCTGTGATTACTGTGTAAAAAATGAAGGAGGTTTTTTACTATACGATGGTCAGGAATAAAAACCTCTCTCATTTTTGTAAAATTAAATTCCATTTGTCTGAAACAATGCTTTTAATTTGATGGCTGAAATAGTCCTTTGGAAAACATGAAAAATGGCCTGTAAAACTGAATTTGTTTCTCCTAAACCATAACACCTATGTGAAAACGAAAAGAGGTTATTGTGGATAGGAACGTTGTAAAGAAAATTGTCTCTCATTTTCACAAAATTCATCTTCATTTGATGTAAACAATTCTTTGCATTTGATGGCTAGAACAGTCATTTTGAAATTTGAACATTTTCCCTCTGAAGATGACTTCGATTCTCCCAATATTTAGCACTTGTGTAAAAAATGAGAGAGGTTATTGTAGATCATAATGTGATGAAAAACCTTTTTTAGTTTTTGAAAATGCTTCTTTGTTTTCCAGAACCAATTCTTTGAATAAAATGACTAAAACAATCATTTTCAGAAGAAAAAAATTATGCTCTGTTGCTTCTAAACCTTGAATTGTTTAACTGTAATTCATAAACAAAGAACATATAGCATCCATCCTTGTAACATCATCTATTGTAAGAGCACTCCCCCAAATTTATTGATCAAGGTAGCCATATTTGTTAATAGTGCCTCCAAACACTTTAATATTCCCAAGCTTTGGCACACTCTCCATTGTAAATTCTATTTGTTCTTAGTAAAATTTGCAATTCAATATTTATGAGCATGAAGTGCTTTAAAACCTTGCAATTATCCCAATTTCTCTCATCATCAGAGACAAAATTACATCCAATGGATGAGAATATAATTGAATCCATCGTCATCTAGAATAGAGTCATTAAATGATTGAACTCCATTCTCCTTTGCCTCTTTTGTCTTATTGATGGAAAGTTCCAAAGCCGAAACCATTGATCCATTTACCAAAACAAGGATCGGTCAACACCTGTTCCAAACTGTCAATTATTTAAAATTTCGTTGAGTTTTGAAATATTAAACATCCAACATTTGCAATCTGTGGAGTAAATGTGGAGCGTTGGTCAATTTGACTGATTAATGGATGTTTACCATGTGCTTGAACTTCCCGACAACATAAAAATTCTGCAAATTTTAAAATTATATTTTCATGTGCAAGTTCTCATTGCAGAATTGATATGAGCCGCTCATCCTTTCCCAGCCACATCATGGCCATTGAAATATGTAGGCTTTTAAAACATTCCACAAATTAAAAAATTTCATTACCTCGTGCTAGTTTCTGTCACGAAATAATTCCACCCCATTGGATGACTTGGACCTTCACTAGTACCGTCGATCTTCAATTCTGTTTGCAAGACTTTAAACACATACCAATATCTTCACGAATGTTCTCACTATATATATTTCTCCAACACTTCTGGGCTGATGTTCTTTTTGGGCTTCCCTTCTACATTGTTGAGTGGTGGCTTCCCTTTTCTAGCTCTACTAAGATCAATTTCCAGCTCCTTGATCAGACTCTTTATCTCCACCATTTTCCCTTCAAGTTTTTTCCATTTGAACACCCTGAGACTTTGATATAGATCGCTGATTGTTACACAAAATCGCTACCTCCTTATTTGCACATTGATAACTAGCAACTCTTTCTGGTGAAATGCTATCGGTTGTATCATGAAACAACTTATCCAATGTGATAGATGCATTATATGTATGGAGGACTTTTGCTGTAAGGCCATGCATAATTTCCTTAAGATGAGCATTCAGCTTACTCATACTTTTCCTTGTCACTTTGACCCTTTTAAGGAACTACTGGTAGCTAAGAATACATATTCTCATGCATTAATTGACGAATAGAGGAGGATGTGCAGTGAAAACATAAATGGCATAAATCATGAGCGCAATCATGCATTGTGTCTTCAATATTTAAATCAAACACCTCATTCACCATAAACGAATGCAAATGAAAATGAATTTACCGAAGTCAACTCACTTTTTATACACCGTCTCATTCCGGGACCCTTACCAAGTTGTTTTTCCTTCACCACTTTCCTCAGCAGAACTCACCAAAAGTTACCACGTGGAAAACGGTTTAAAATTCCGCTACCACTCTTCCCTTTTAATTATCTCACAATTTCGCACTCCGGAATAGAATGGAACCGTTGATGGGATTTCACTTTTTGTTTGAACCGTTGGATTAAAATCTGTAACAAATCTTCAATTAAGTTCACTGCAAATAAATTATCTCAATATTATTTATTGCGGAAAATTCATTTGGATTAGATCTTATGAAAGCTTAGCGCTTGAACCTTCATGGAGGACTTGGTTTAGTGAGTACGAGGTCCCTTTTTTGGCTTGGACAAAGTAAATTCTTTAATATCCAAAATTATATAAGCTTGAATATAAATCCAATCATTGGTTTATAAAACTCATTTTATAAATTTCATTCAAAAGTGAATAAAACTTTTTTCCCCACTTGTGAAAAACTTATTTCTCTTTTTACCTAAAATGCCTTTAACTTCTTTTCTTTGCCAACTTGGAAATAGCTTAATGAGAAAACTTTGGAAACGAACTCAATCACCTGTGAAAACTTAAAATTTTGAAGGCAATAAGACCAATTTCGACAAAAATGAATTTAGTGCTAACAATAGGAACTTCGATTTTACTAGTTAAAGGTATATATATGCGTAACTCATGATTAAACAAACTAAAATTTTTAGGTTGTGACGACTCTTCGTTAATGCTAATTGAATCCAAAGGATTAGTAAATCCTTTTTGTCAATATCTTGGGCAAAAAGAGTAGGTGGTACTTTGGAAATGGACCTCTATTATGCAACTATCTTGGTGTTTAAAGGAGAACACATGATATTATATAAAGAAATGCAGTTTGCTTATCTCGTAAGTGACAATGATAACCAACAAATCACCCAATTTATGTAGTTGAAGAAGATATTGGGTCTTGTATGTTGCACTTGAATAAGGATTCCATAGGTGTTTTGCAAGTTAAAAGATAAGTGCCAGTTCAGCTAGGATTGAGACTTGGGACAATTTGTGGTAGATGTACTTTAATGGATCATCATCTATTGAAGGAGAAGGGGCAAGTGCACTTATTTCTCCAGGGGGTGAAATAATCTCTTTGATGTATAAGCTATAATTTCAAACAACCAATAATATCGATGAGTATTAAGCATTGATTATTGGTTTAAGGGCTACAAAAGATTTAAATAAGCAACAACTAGTTGTTTTTTATGAATTTGAGTTAGTGGTTCAACAAGTTAAGAATATTTATCAAGTAAAACAATAGATGTTAAAAGTTTACAAGAGTGGGGTATGGGATCCTGTTGATAATTGCTTCTTAGCATTCAACATATATTTCATTCCGAGAGATCACAATCAGACAATAGAAGGCTTTGGATTTATTAGCAACCTATTTTAAAGTTCCAAAACAAACAAAACTCAAATACCCAATTGAGGTTAGATATAGAACTTCAATTCTAGATATAGCATTCAACATATATTTCATTCCGAGAGATCACAATCAGACAATAGAAGGCTTTGGATTTATTAGCAACCTATTTTAAAGTTCCAAAACAAACAAAACTCAAATACCCAATTGAGGTTAGATATAGAACTTCAATTCTAGATAATATTAAGCATTGGAGGGTGTTTCATGATGATCAAGAGACTAAGAAATTTATGGAATTGACAAGTGAGTTTTCCACTTCATTGATTGATTAGGATGAAGATGTTGAGATAGATGAAAATGCTTCTTATTTTAAAATTTCAATTGGTAATCATAATATAATTGAATTGAAAGGAAATTTCATCCCCAAAGGTCTTTTACCTTTGGAGAGATTGTTTTCTAACAATGATACCGTATTGAAACCCACTGTGCAGTCATCTGCAGAGAATGTTTTGAGTTGTAATATTGGTACTGCTGGTGAACCTAAACTGGTTAAAATATTTAAATCACTTTTAGATGAAGAAAGGAGAAGATATATCAAGCTTATGAAATAATTTATGGATATTTTTGTTTGGTATTATGAAGACCTAAAGACTTATGACACTAGCAAAATTCAACATAAGATTCCATTAAAGCCCAATACTAAGCCTTCTAGACAGAAGCTTAGGTGAATCAATCCAACATTGTTACCCATTATTGAAAAAGAGGTAAAAAAGGTATTGGATGCAAAAATAATTGTACCTCTTAGATAGTATACTTGGGTAGCAAATCTAATGTCTGTGCATAAGAAAAATGGTGAAATAAGGATTTGTGTAGGTTTTCGGAATCTAAATAGGTCCTCTCTTAAGGACAACTATCCACTACCTAAGATTGATAAGATTTTACATAAAGTAGTAGGCGATCAAAGGATATATATGATTGATGCATTCTCAGTGTACAATCATATTTCCATGCACCTAGATGATAAAGAAAAAAAAACTTTTTATTACTCCTTGGGGAACATTCATGTATGACAAAATGCCATTTGGTCTCATGAATGCATGTGCAACATTTTAGAGAGAAATGGACATAACATTGTTGGTGAAAAGGAGAATTCTGTGGTAATTTATTTAGATGATATCACACTTTTTTTCTAATTCGGATGAAGCACGTCTTAAACCCCTTAGGAATACATTCCTTAAGTACATAAAAATTCGGATTGTCTTTGAATCCAAATAAATCTCATTTTTCTATGTAGGAAGGAAAGCTGATGGGACATATAGTCTCAAATGAAGGGATTAAGATAGACCCTGACCCTATTAAATCCATCCTAAAGATCAATATTCCTAGAAATAAGAAGGAAATTCAGTCTTTTGTTGGGAAGATTAATTTTTTAATGTGGTTTATTCCTAATTTTGTAGAGATCATCAAGAAAATAACAACGATGTTGAAAAACGATTAGGAGGTAAAATGTATATCTAGGGATAGATCATAATTTGAAAAGATAAAGTAGGATCTCATCGAGGCTCCAGTTTTGGTAATTCCATATTTTTTAAAAGTATTTTTGAGTTTTTCCTTTGCTTCTGAGGATACCATAGCAGTAGTTCTTTTACAGAAAAATTCGAAAGGATTAGAACAACCAGTTTCTTTCTTCAGTAAAACCTTAAGGGATTATGAACTCAAGTATAACATGTTAGAAAAGTAGGCCTTTTCTTTCTTCAAAGCTCTCAGGTTTTTTTATTCAGCATTTATTTGTTGCATTCAAAGTTTTTAGCATATGAACCTAATGAAACACTTAAGGAGATTTCGATACAGCCTGATAGTGAAGGAAAAAGGGGGCATTGGATAGCTAATATTATGGAATATTATGTTGAAATCATGACTACTAAATTGGTCAAAGGACAGGGTGTTTCTAGATTACTTACATATTTTAACTATGAAGCACCAGGGCTTAATTTGGCACTTAATCAGTCAATACATTCATATTTGCAGTTCGAACAAGAAAAAGATCAGCTTGAAAACAAATATGCATAATATTCTTGGTATAATGACATATTATATTTCCTTTTATATCTGCAATGTCCATCAAATATAGACAAAAGGAAATGCAGATCATTGAAATTAAAAGCTATGAACTATTGCATAATTGAGCAAACCTTGTTTTGGAAATATCCTGCAGGTATGCTTCTTAGATGTGTGGATAAAGATGAAGTTGAATCTCATAACAAAAAAAATCGCATGGAGGTGCTTATGGTGGGCATCGATATTGGAAAGACACTGCCTTTAATATTTTGAAGGCATACTATTATTGGCCCAAAGTATTTCCAATTGCCTATGCCTGAGTAAGAGCTTATGTCGAATGTCAAAAGTTTGCAGGTAAGTAGAAATTGTTTTCCTTTCCACTGAAACCTATAGAATTAGAGGCACCCTTCAAACAATGGGGGTTATATTTCATAGGTGAAATTAATCCCCCTTCAAGTGGGAAACATAAGTATATTTTGACCGCCACTAATTTATTCACAACATGGGTAGAAGCAATTACCACTAGGGAAGTGACTGATAAAGTTATAATAAACTTCCTAGAAGAAAATATCCTAAGTGGGTTTGGCTGTCCTAGAAAGCTTGTAACTGATAACGTTGCAAATTTTAAGTATCATGCGATGGTGCACTTTTGTGAAAAGCATGGTATCCTTATAAAACACTCAACACCATTTACCCATAGGGTAATGGCTTGATAGAGTCCACAAATAAGAATCTTGTTAAAAACATAAAAAAATCATATCTGAAAATAAGAAAGTATGGGACAAGATGAAGTATTCTCTCTGGGTCGACTAAGTGACCACTAAAAAATTGATTGGCACTTCTCCATTTTAGCTTGTTTATGGTTCTAATGTCGTGTTTCCTATTCAATTGGGTTTACTAGTGATGAAATTTATGCGGGACAATCTAGAAGAACCCAATGATGTACAAAGCTGAATTTTTCAGTTGATTGAAGATCAACATGAAAGGGAATTGCTAGTAGAAAAAACTTAAGCATACAAAAATGAGGTAAAGGAAATATTCGAGAAGAAAACCAAATAAGATACTTTCCTTCCTGGTGATTTTGTGCTTAGATGGGATACAAGGAAATATGACAGGAAGAAGCATGGTAAGTTCGATAACTTGTGGTGGGGACCATTCAAGATTGTTGAAATTTTGGGAAACAACACTTTTGTGCTACACGACCTAGAAGGTAAAGAGCTTGCAGGTCCAGTTAATGGGTGTTTTCTGAAATATTTTCATATATACAGAGGTCATGGTTAACTGAATTCATTGTATGTACTAGTGAATTTTCATGTTTTTTTTTTAATAAGACTCCATCCCAAAGAACTTGTACATGTATGTAGTGTTCAGTTTGATTTCAATAGGGTATAATTCCAACATATTTTGATTTTATTTAAAGGCACGTGGTCAACACATTATTGGATCCTGACAAGTAGGACTTCATCCCCAACCAGATATAGATGTTAGTACTGGAGTTTCGCTTTTAAATAAACCCTATATGTTTTTTTATTCCTTTATGAATTCTGCAAGCCTTGTTTCCAAAAATTTCCAAAGTTTTATGAAGTATTTCTCATCGCATATTCCTTTTGTAATCCTTAAGTTCTCTTACATGTATTTATTTTATTATAAGTCTAAGTTTTTA
Source organism: Pseudotsuga menziesii (assembly GCA_001517045.1). Taxonomy (NCBI): domain Eukaryota; kingdom Viridiplantae; phylum Streptophyta; class Pinopsida; order Pinales; family Pinaceae; genus Pseudotsuga; species Pseudotsuga menziesii. Next base: position 20,171 of record LPNX011213903.1, on the reverse strand, counting down.
TTTTATCTATATTCATCTCTTTCTAATAGTTTTTATCATGATAATTCACATGAATTTCTGTCCTATTTCGAAATGATTACCCAAAGTACAAGATAGTTTTGACCTGCAACATTCGGGCAATGGGCTAGTATGAAATTGTATGTCTCAACGTTGTCAAAATTAAAAAATGACAAAATTCAAATTTCACGACCAATTGGATTATTATGAAAGGATGAGATCTTTGGAAATGGATTTCTGCATTGCGCATGTCTAGTGAACCTTCTCATGATTAAATTTGATGTGATACCACTACAATCATTTGCTGGAATTATCACATTTAATGAGTTATTTGTTTTCAATGTCTTGTCTTGATTGCACATAATTTGTATGACATTTGGAATTCATATCCATGCTAAGGCCTATGCTAGTTTAACATTCAAATTCAAGCTGTTGTTTTTAATTTTCAGTTGCCAAGATCAAGAATGCGAGTGGAAAACCATATAGGTTTGAACCTGTTGATATTTTATGGGCCGAAGAACATCCACATTGTGCAAAGATGTTGATAGATGCATGATAGTTTAACTTCTTCGAAGATATCAGAGGCTATAATGTTGAAGTTTCTCAACAATTTGCAAGAAAATTCACGGACATGCATGTTGATTTTTCCAGTCTAAGATTTGAAGTATCAGAGGCCTCAATCACAGAAGCAACAAGGTTGTCTACAAAGGCGATCTGTGGTTTAAAAAATTACCTTTTGAAGCAGATTTGAACCTATTCCTTTTTCTAGGGCATGCAATCCTATATTAGAGTAAGGGGTTTCATCAAAATTCGTTGAAGGAAGAATGGAGATAAGTTTTAACCATCATTCAACGATATGTTACTTATGAGGGAATATTTTCCACAATGTACAAGTATCATCTTCGATTCCTCCTTCATGTTGTGGGAGCATCAAAGCTTAATTTAACTTTATATCTGCTAAAAATGCTATCTGAGATGGTGACTCGAGTGAGAAATCATCCAGATCATACATGCCATAGAATTTTCCACCATTGATCAATAAAGCTGCTAGTTCTCAATGAATTAAGGAAGAAGAGATGGACTTGGTTACATTTCCTCTTTTGGCCGGGATTTGAAGTAGAAAAAAAAAGACTATAGAGGAACTGAACATTGGAAAGTGTAAAGAAGGAAAATCTACTTTAACTCAAAATAAAATGGCTTCTTAGTCTAGAATACATAGTCAATATAATGTGGAAACCACCAAAGAACACAAGAGTTGTAAAAGGAAGGTTGTAGAGCAAGCAAAACAGAATCTTGAAGAACCATATCTGAGAACATGCCATGTTATAGAGAATTTTAGAAAATAGGATTGGGAAAAACATGCTGAGGAAGATGAAGAATGAATTGTGGAAAATCCCATGAATCCATGTCATCCAGAAGAAGATCTAGTGGAGAAAACATCAGAAATAGGTATGTCTGAACCAACATCCCCAAAATAAAAAAGGGTCTATTCTCATTCTCGAAGTTCTGAAACTATTAAATGGTGACCCAAAACTAGGGCCTCAAGTAGATTCCAATTGAATATGAAAAGGGTTCTTAATATTGAACTGAAGAATGAAGTCATCATTGATGTTGAGGGGTTTACCAGGGAAGAAGATACTAAGTCTAAAGAAATGGAGTAAATGTTGTCTCAAGCTCTAGAGAATATTGAGGAAAGCATCAAGCTCTTTCCTGAGTTTCCAATAGAAAAATATGTTGACAAGGATAAAAGAGTCATTTCCGAATTTAAGGAAGGAAATAGTTTAAACCCTATAGATAATGAGGAAGAGACATAATGCGTAGATACCCAAATTTTGAAGCATAGCCCCAAGAATCTAAAAGTTTTTGTGGATACAAGTTTAATTGGAGAAGAAATGAATGAATGTTTGGACAATTCTAGAGACAAGTTACATGCAAAAGAAGGGACAAAAATGATGAATCTCATGAAGGCCTTGCATCATTATAAGGATAAAAATCCACATCTAAATCATTTTAATGATCATTTGGTTCAAGCTAATCAAATATCGAGAGAGGATTTGGAAGAAATTAATACAAATTATGTCGAGTTGGTTCAGGATGTTGAAGAGGCTATAAAGAGAAGGAAGTTGGCACAAGAAAAGAATGAAGAGCTAGGTAGATAGAACCATGAGCTTCAAGGAAATGTGTAGACCATGGAGAAAGAATACTTATGACTGTAGAGGATATCATAGGCTTTGGATGGTTTGACCATGCTGACGAAAACAACTTGCATCATCTGACTCAGTGAATACCAATTTTTATATCCACGTGGTAGTCAAAGATTTCAAATAGTTCAAGTTTCCTTTTGTTATTTAACACATGGATCAATTATTATTAGCTGGAAATATTCTTTAGTATCAGTTTAATTTTAGATCATGATTATCGAATGTAACTATGTCATATATATTTTTTGAGTCTATTCGATCCTTTAATTTTGGATATAAAATTGTTTCCACACCTCTGTTTAATTATAAATATACAAGTCAATATAGTAGACGTGGTTGGTGATTGAGAGGGTTGAGAAAGTTAATTTTTGGACTTGCAGCAAAGTGTTAATTGAGATATTGTAAGCATGTTTTGAAGACCATTTTGAAGATGAAATATCAATATATGAGCCAACTTAGCTTTTAATAAACTATGAATGCATGTCAATGTTTTTTATCTATTTTTGTTTGTGAACCTATGTTTGATGAAGTTTTTGTCACTCATACTCACTTTTCAGTTTTATGTATTTACATATTACTTTTCCAGAAAGTGTTTCTGTTTAAAGTGATCTTAAAACCTGATATATGAATACAGTTTGTATTTTATATGTTTGATGTTAACTTGGTTTTGTTTGTATATTATCTCATCTTCTTTGGCATTTTTAATTATTTTATTCTAGATCTTAAGTTGTTATTATATTCCTCTCATACTTATTAGACTCTTGACTCATCCATATTATTTCAAGCCTAAAACCAAATACATACAACCTTTAAATTCCAAGTTTTACTTTGAGATACCTGGGATTTGTACTTCCATATTCTAGTGAAAAATCCAGTACAAACAAGAAACCTTCTATGATACACCTTAGAATAAAGTTCCTTAGCCTCATGAATTTTTTGTATATCCTTTTCAACCACCTTTCGTTGCTCAACTAGTTGTTCATGAGGTTTATTAGGAAGAATATTGGCTTCTAGCTCTTTAATCTTTTGGTGGAACTTATTAGAAACTCCCCCCAATTTTAAGACACAAGCTTCAACAAGCATTTCAGGTGAGACCCCAACCTACGGAACTTGCTGACAGGTAATAGCAACAAATTGCTCTAGTCACTGCCTATCCTGCTACCAATTCCATTCTTGATTTTCCTTATCCTCTAGCTGACATTATAGTGACGACACAGTGTTCTTCAACTGCTTCTGTTGCTCGCACACCGTATTCTCCTGTGCCTTAATTTCTTCAACTGCTTCTTGTTAAATGTTGTGCATCATAAACACGGGTAGCACAGACATACCTAACTGGGCATAACCAATATCATGTACCATATTGAGAGTTCCGTTGTGCCCAAATCAAGCACTTTGGACACCACTTGGATCTTACAATGCAGTCAAGACACTTGTAGTTCAGCCATAAAATCATAAGATGAGCCAGCTTCTTGCAATGGTGTTGGCCTCATACTAACATAGACTCTAACTTCTTTTATGGAATTACAAAAAGTTTGAAGTAAGTCAATGATTCCCTCAAAGAGCTTAGTATGCCATATATCAATTTTCTGCCATGTTTCATCAACAACTTCAGTCCTTCGATCTTCCAATAGGTTATAATCATCATCCATTAACCAAACACAAGTAGAGTCCCTAACGAAAGTCTTCTTCTTCCTGCCTTTTTTTGCTATCATCCGCTTTTTGGTTCGCACCCACATCCAAACCTGTCGGGGTAGTGCTCGAATATTCATCACTATCGTGATGATATATATGTGGGTTGTCTTCTTTTTGTAGGCCCTTAGTTGGGTCCCTAGTGTACCCTCCTATCGCAACTCAGTTGCAACAAACAAAAGATCATCTATGACAGGATGCTTCCATTCCTTAGGCCAATCCCGAACTGATGTATCAATTTCCTCCTTTGATAATCGAAATGCAGTGGTTAACCACTAGTGTTGGGGATCTCTCCTGGGATTAAGGTAGAGATGGTGATACCCTATAGTAAAATTAATGATATCCCGGTGCTGTTGTACAGTAGCATCGACAATCCTTGACTAACTCCCAATGTGATTCCTTAATGCATCAACATGCATATAAAATTCAATATTATTTTCCTGTTGTAGTCACTAATTATCATCAAACCATATATTTTGATACTGTGCCCCTCGACATGGAACATTCATTTCCATCCCTTGGTAGTTTGGTGGTTCTACCCATGCAACAAAATAAACTAATATGAACAACTAGGAATAAGTAAAAGGTGTACCTCATTCCAACACATCAATCGCATCATCCAATAACTCATTTAGCATGAACGTCGCCCAATTAATTTGAACTCCTGCAACACATTGCTCTGTTGCAACGATGGTACTAGTACTACATTGGTTCGGTCACATTTTTCTTAGAAACTTACTTGAAAAAATTTTAGCTGTGAATCTAACACCTTGATCATTAATGGATGCTATATCAAGCCTCGCTTATCTTGCGTGATATTATATTTTTCCTTCATCCGAGCAACAAGGATTTTGTCCTGCTCCTTTCCAACAAAGAATGGTGTTGGATCAACTCTTTCCTTGGGTAAGCCTATAATAGAATTTATTAGTTTGACATCAACAAAGATTCATGTATTCAACCATAGACACCGCCCATGAAAACAAACCAACAGTTGTTTCATGTATGTGTTAACTTTAGTAGTTCGACCAAAATGGGCCATGTACAACAACGACATAATTCCATACTTATCTAAATCATGATCCTAGTCCATGGGTACCAATTGAATAGGCTCGCTTTCCACCATCTGCACCAATGTCATATACTATGACATATGAAGTTTGAGGAACTTCCGCAATACATGATCATAAAATGACAATTTCTCTAGGTTGTCCATAATGTCCGACATGACATGAACTCCTTTCGGAATGTTGGATTTACCAACAGATATTTGGAATTATTTTGGATGACAACATGGGGAGCATCATCCTATTGAGGTGGAATATATCCCGACAGTATCGCTGTTGAACATGACCCAGAAGCCTCAACACCATGAGTGGATTTAAATATCTACTCTGGAGGAACTATATGACCAACCATTCATTTCTTTCTTGATGGATTCATAAGAATCGGTCGCAACACAACCTCTAGTTCCTCATTGAAAATAGGTATGATCACAGATGCAATTTCTACAATTGAACCCCAAACAGTGCTAGAGCTTGACACGGGGATATTTGTTAGAATTGTTGTGCCATTTAGATCATCAAGCAATGAGTGCAATCAGATTCTTAATTATTATGTAGTGAAGAGGAATGAATTATATAAACTGAACAAATCAAATCTCATAGGAAACAGACAAGTATTGCTCAAAGAATTACAGTATTATGTTCATTAAAGAATCCGGTGTTACAATAGTGTTACATAAGGAAGAATTCGAATAATTAAGTATGAATTCGAATCCACCAACTGACTCTAACTGTATCTGACTCCATGGATAATTAAAGATGTCTAAATCATTATCGAAGTCCAAGTGGTTAACTCCAGATGTCTAATTCAGTCAATCCATCAGTTGTAATCAGTTAAACCAGTCTAACTGCAATGGTAGGTGAGAAGTAGGTGAGAACTAGTGCCTTCCCACATGAAACCATGCATAACTAGCGCTAACTAAACTGGAGTAGAACTAACTGAATGTAACTGAAGAGTAACTAAGCTTAAATAGTTACCAACTCCCAACAATTGAAGGAGGTTGGTGCCAGGACTCCTAGTGGCTCCTAAAATGTAGAGACTGACCTAGAAGACGCATAAACTGATGCATGCAAGTGTTTTTGTATTTATATTAGTTTACTATTTAAAAAAAACTTCTTCATTATTTAAAAACATAATTCTATTTAGTGTTTTTGTATTTAGATTAGTTTAATAAAAATTATATTTTCTTTTCTTTTAAAAAGGCTAAATAAAAAAACTTTAAAAACCTTATAAAAAACCTTGTCTTCATATAAAAATACCTATTTATTCTAAGACTAGTAAAAGCCACAATTTTTAAAACAAAGGTAAGTTAAAGATAATTTGAAAAAGTTATGTAATGAAAATTTTGTAAATTAAAATACATATTTCTCAAATTCAAAAATTTAGGTTATAGAAAATATTAATAAGTGCACAAAAATGAGCATGAATAGAAGTCTCAATTCAAAATTTTGAAAGCGTTCAATATATTTTTGTAAAAGTTTATTATATTGATATATTTAATTTAGATATTTAGTTTATTTTTTATCAATTAATATTTATAAAAAATTCTTAAAATATTTGTGGAGTTCTCTTTTAATAAATTTAAAAATCAATAAAAATGTGAATTCCATTCATTAAAGTATAACCCCACATTCCTCAACTATATTTATATTTAGATAACATTATACAAATCTAATTTGACTAACCAAATAGAATCATTTATAGCGTTGCTCTCCCACACACACATATATATATTTTATTTATTTATTTTTACAATCATGAGAACCTCTCCAAGCCGTCCAGCAGACTGTGTCACGTGGATACGAAACTCATGAGACGGAGCTCGGCCCTCACATCCGGTAGGATACAACGAGAGTACAGCCACCACCGTAGTCGTACAGAAATTTTTTGGGGTGCAATATGCCTTTTTGCACCTCCCCCAAAGGAATCAAAACCGAACTTCTATCAGGGCGACTATTAAACCTCCACGTTGTTCCATCCATTGCACTCCTCATCATGAGATTTGAACCAAAGACCTCATGAAGACCAAACCCCATAGAGACCAATTGGTCTACACCTCATGGCTATAGATATATATCCATATATAGATAGAGGTCTATATAAAGTGGTTACAAAAGACTTTAGAAAAGTTTGGAATCTAACCATTGTAATTCGACCATACAAAAAGGAGTTGTATGTCTTTAAGAAGAATGCACAAAGGGTTAGAGATACTTTTTTTCTTTGAGTAAGCTTATCTCTGTATTTAAGTTAGTGTGTATTCCTAAATCATGTCGACTCTACATAGCTTTTAAGCATAATGTAACTTTAATAATATAGAAATCACATAACTACTTTCAATGTAGATGTACTATACTCTCAGATTTAAAACTAAAAATACTACTATTCTACCTTTTCTAAAAATTTTGATTAATACTTTTTTATTAATTGAAAAATTATGAAACTAAAATTAATACCATTTTTTTAAACTTGTGTTTGTAAAAATGTAGGTCAATAATAATCTAATTTGCAAACTTTAAATAAAATATTATAACTCATTTATATTTCTTATATCACAGTACAGTCTTATCAATAATAAAAGAGTATTTTATTATGATATATTTCATGTGGAGATTAATAAGGTTTTTAATTTTTGTTTATTTTTTAAATGTGAATTTTATTGGTTTTTTATTTGGATGATGAAGAAAATTATCATTCATCTATACTTGTTTGGTTTATCGGACTTTAAAAAAGAGAAATGAATTATTTGAAATTCTGTAAAATTTGATTCTTATGATTAAAAAGCTTAGAAAGAAGCCTATTTAGGTCACCATACTTTTGACAAGTTAAAAAATCATGGAGATTAGAGTTGTAGCAAAGATTAGGAAATTGTAATTTAATTTGGGTGTACCTAGGGCACTCTAAAAGAAAGTGGGATTAGTCCTCAACACTCATAGACTCACCAAGGTGACAAATCCTTTCCTCCCAAGGTGTTTTAGAAATTGACTAGTGCCATATTTAGCTATGAAGCTCAATTAGGATGAATGATCTCCTTGTAATATCTTAATTTTCTTTTGACCTCTAATTCGTTCTTGTTCCATTTTCTCTCTTTGAACTTAGAAGTGATAGTATTTTTGAGGTTGTTGATGTTTTGCGAAGTGATATTTTAGTATCCCCAATGATTCAACCAAGTCATAGCTTCCTTATACCATGTGCTCTTTAACGGAAGATGGTCTTGACTAGAATTTAAAGCAATTTTAGAGAGCCTATAATCTTCTATGGTATTTATCTTATTCTTATACCTCAAATACCTAATCATAACGATACTTCTTAATTTTTATAAAATTATACCTTATAAAATATCCTAAAAAATTAAATTAAAAAAAACTTAAATATAAAATTTAATTACACCAGATTGAATCATCCTAAAAAAACAAATTTAAAAAAACTTAAAAATAAAATTTAATTACACCAAATTGAATCATCCTATATATATATCCATTGATGCCATACAGTGTAACTACACCTAGTCCCACTTTCAACATACTTTCATTACCATTCATGTTAATGCAAAACACGTAAAGGGCTTGTTAATCATTAATGTTTCTTTAGTATATCATCTCATCCATTACACCCCGCTCAAATCATTATTTGCTTTATTATTTCTCACACCAATCTTATATGGACTCAGCTACAATTGTTATAATTGAAGATGCCTCACACAAATCTTATCTCCATTAATATTTAATTGTCAATCATTTTCTATGGTACAACATGCACCGCCCTGAGGGCGAGCCTTATTTACTGGACATAATCGTCTTTAAGAGGAGTTTGTTAGATGTCAGGTCATCCATAGCATGAAGGATGGTCATCCATGAAGTGAGGTTTGGGTTATTTTCCGGTGTATGCTCCCCTCTCAATTTTCGGCAATCAATCCAGCCAGTAACTTCAACCGAATGTACTTCCAGCATTGCATCACTATTATCGATGAGATGGAAAAGAGGTATTCCTCAAATTTGAATTTTAAAAAACTCGATTCCTACACTGGTTCTCATTTTGTGTTGCTTTCCCTACTGCCAAAAGTGCATGTTGCCTTCATACCTCCAATAATCCTATATATGGTGTTGCTCCCTCCAGGAGATGATTTTAAGATTTTGTTCGCGCCTGATCGCTGATAAACCCTGAAGGAAATATTCGAACATGTTCAAGGCCACTAGCACACACTTACACAATGCTTACATTTTTTTCTATCGAAGATGCTCAACATCAAGAAACAATCTTGTTTAATGTTCAAATATCTTAGGTGAATAGGACATTAGGGGCATTTGGTATCCATGCGAGAATTGTCCTGCCAACATTCACTGAAGTCTTTAGCCGAAGCTTTTGGTTTCTGTATAGAGTCCGTTTCTGTTTTGGGTTTCTCTTTAGATTTGATGTTTTTACTCGGATTCATATTCACTCAACCTGGTCAAGACATGGGACCTCTACAAGATTTCTGATATCTGAAAATCCCAGCAATTTCTTAGCCAAAACCTTTCCCTTCGCTTTCCAGAAGTCTATGAATGGTCCCAATATAGTATCTGTTTTCTGCATGTTTCGTGTGGTTCACACCTCGGTTCATCCATGCTTTGAATTCCTCCAACGAAGTCGATTTATCTTTCTCTATAAATGATGTTGAAGTTACAGGGATCATAGCCTTCTCTGTTCTAGTAAATTGACCATATAAACCAGGTTCTGTCTGCACTGTGCTATTTCCCATTTCACCTAATGGAAGATTGCATGTAGTATCCAATCCACCACTAAGGGAGGAATTGATGCTGAATAAAGTTCCTCGACTGCACTTGAAAATGGATGCTCGTGAGCATCCACCAGCTCAGGCGACCGAAAAATAAATGTCTAATTTGCAAACAACGCAGTGTAATCCGCCAGCTATGTCTGATCAAGTTCTATTGGATTTGGTGTGATTCTATTTGTAGTTTGGAAACCAAATCTCTGTAATTTGTAAACCAAATCCCCTCCACCTGGATCCTTCATACAACTCTTCTCAAGGGACATTTACTTGACTGCTGGTAGATTCTATGCAAGGCGATCCATGCCATTTGTTTGACATCTTGAAATAATGGATTTCATTTCACTCCTCGTTTTCTTACCCTCATCGTTGTTCCATTGGTGAGGTTTCCCATTCTATACCCTGGCTATACCCTCTGCTACTTTGTGACTGCTCTAATGGGTTTGAATGAGGGATTTTGAGCTCACTCAACAAAAACATGGACAACTCTCAAGTTGACACTTTCCTAGGTAAAATTCTCACCTTATTGTATTACAAACAGTATTGTATTACAAATAGTGGTTTATAACTAAAAGTGAAAATGGCACAAACTCATATTACTTTCACCACCCTTTCTATGAAGATATGGACAATCAGTGAATTTTGAAGAATTATTTATATAAGAATGTCAATGTCACTTTGAGATTTTGGCTATACAGATTTGGTAAAATTTATACAGTCTCTGAGCCACAATAAGTGATGTTTGAAGAATTATTTATATTAGAATGTCACTTTCGACCTTGGCTCTGCAGATCTTGTAAATTTTATAGTCTCTGGCTCATTTGAGGGCTTTTCCAAGGAGAACTAATCGGACATGTAGCTCTTTTTATGAGGGCTTGTCTAAGGAGAACTGATCAGACATGTAGCTCCTTTTATGGAGTGGCTCATTTGAGGGATTGTCCAAGGATAATTGATCTGACCTGTAGCTCCTTTTATAGATTGCCAAAATATATCAATTTGAAAACAACATCCTTGAATGCTGATATTGCAGGCTCTTTAACTTAACTAACCTTTTTTGAATTGATAACCCAAGACTTGGTTGCAGAAATTCTCGCTCTCTGGATGTTTTGTTTGATGGATCTTTCACTGGAATCTAAACTGAGTAGACATGTAGCTCCTTCTCTGGATAGGTAGAGCTTTTCAGATAGGTAAATCCTTTCATATGACTGGATTTGCAGATAGCTATTTCGGCAGCATTTCTCTAGGCTCTATATATATTAGATTTTTATTTATATGATAATTCAAGGTTATAATAGAATCCTCTAATTTATTTGGCTGAAATTACTATACAGGGATGTAGGAAAAACGATATGAGCTACGGCTATTTTGGAAATTGGGGACATATTAAAAAATGTAAATGAAATATAAATATGACATTTTTTTACAAAGAATTATGGTCCAGTGTTGTATGAATTATGAATTTTTTTATAACAAATTAGTTCTATTAAAACCCTAACCCGCATGAGTTAAAGTTTATTTGGCTTATGGATACCCATGAACAATTGTAAGGGCGTAATGATGCCTACTATATGATGTGTGTCGGCCCTCTATTGCATCTGTTGTTTAAACTGGCGTTGGGATCTTGTACATTAAACATCACAAATTTCTTCTTGTAATTAGTGAATGAATTTTTAATTTAATTTATAATTGTTATATATCTTTACATTATAATAACGGTAAACATTATAATGGGGGAGAATGTTTTTTTAATTGTTATAAAGTAGTATTTTGTATGATAAACATTAATTTATGTATAGTTTTTTAATATTTTATTTATTTATTTTTAATAATAGTTATAATTATTTTTTATAATTATAATTATAACTATTTATATTAAAATAAGTGTTAAAATGTATATAAATAAAGAATTTATTATTTTATTGTACAGTAAAAAATTATGGATGTTTTTGGGAATATTGAATTATACAAATTTAATTGGATTTAATGTTATATATGTATATGTGTATATATATTAGGAGAATTATGTCACTAGAGAATAGATTTGGTGGTTGGGAGGTTGTGTTGTCATCTTTTCCATCTAGGTTCATTGTTCTCCATAGTTGTTGTTGCACCTTGAATTTCTGTGAGAATAGATCTTTGTGATGCGATAGACATCTTTTCACTTTAATCTTAACTATGTGAGATCTCAACAAGTTCAATAGAATACAATCTCCAACTTCCAATCACTACCCAACCAAATCACACTCAACCACATTTAGTTAATTAGCACAATGCAAGAAAGTAACAATGTACTCCAAAGAAATCACAATACTCCAAAGTAACGTGGTTAACTTTGGGTGCCTAAACCTTGTTAAGGTGAATGATATATAATGTTGTCCACCACAAAACTACATCTACAAAAAATCACATAAAAATCACATTGAAAGAAAAATAAGTATCAACACACAACAAGTCAATGTAACACAATGTATGAAAAAATCAAATCATAATACTTTATTTATTTATTAAAATTACAGATGATCCAATTACAATATAAAAAAATTGAAGAATTTTGAAGTCATGAAATCAATTATGGTTTTGCACTCCTTATTGATCAAACATAATGATTTCACTTCAATTCTCAATAATTGTAAACAAAATACAAAAAAAAGAACAATGTTAGAATCCACCTTTTCAAATAAACTCTTGTTATAGAAATTGTAGCTAAATACCTCCAACAATTATAAACATAGTATAAAAAGGATTGATCTTATATCAAAAACAAAATGGACTTTTAAAATGTTTTTGAAAGTCATGATCGGGCCTACATACAAGCATCAATTCCCACACTCAGCTCCCCACACAAAATCCCCCTAACTCTGTCCTAAAAGTAAACAAGGATTTAAAAGTCGCACTACTCACCACTTAAGGTTTACTAACTAGTTGAAGTCAACATTTTCTTGGTCGAAGCCTCCTATTTCCACTTAATATATTTAAAAGTAATCTAAATATTATGCTATATTGAATAATGAAAAATAAAAATTTGACAAAATTTTATAACCAAATTCTAGAAAAAATGGTCCAAAAAATAAAAAACTAAAAACATAGAATGTTTAGACAACTTGATATCTTCATTGACTCAAACCCATGTAACTTGCTAATATATAAAGTTAGTAAAAATCTCAATAGCATACTATTCATGAATCCACAAGTCATTTTGTTATTTGTTGTAGTGTTCATGCCATGTTTTTCACCTATCTACCCATTAACTTTAATTTGATGACCATAGATAGTCCACTCTTAAACTTGTTTATTAACATAGGCTAGGTCATTGGTAATCCACTTAACTTTATTTTATGTTCTCTTCACATTCCTTTTCATTTGAACCCATGAGATTTTGCTCGTGAAGAGAACATAAAATAAAGTTAAGTGGATTACCAATGACCTAGCCTATGTTAATAAACAAGTTTAAGAGTGGACTATCTATGGTCATCAAATTAAAGTTAATGGGTAGATAGGTGAAAAACATGGCATGAACACTGCAATAAATAACAAAGTGACTTGTGGATTCATGAATAGTATGCTACTGAGATTTTTACTAACTTTATATATTAGCAAGTTACATGGGTTTGAGTCAATGAAGATATCAAGTTGTCTAAACATTCTATGTTTTTAATTTTTGGACCATTTTTTCTAGAATTTGGTTATAAAATATTGTCAAATTGTCATTTTTCATTATTCAATATAGCATAATATTTAGATTACTTTTAAAGATATTAAGTGGAAATAGGAGGCTTCGACCAAGAAAATGTTGACTTCAACTAGTTAGTAAACCTTAAGTGGTGAGTACTGTGACTTTTAAATCCTTGTTTACTTTTAGGACAAAGTTAGGGGGATTTTGTGTGGGGAGATGAGTGTGGGAGTTGATGCTTGTATGTAGGCCCGATCATAACTTTCAAAAACATTTTAAAAGTCCATTTTGTTTTTGATATAAGATCAATCCTTTTTATACTATGTTTATATTTGTTGGAGGTATTTAGCTACGATATCTATAACAAGAGTTTATTTGAAAAGCTGGATTCTAACATTGTTCTTTTTTTTGTATTTTGTTTACAATTATTGAGAATTGAAGTGAAATCATAATGTTTGATCAATAAGAAGTGCAAAACCATAATTGATTTCATGACTTCAAAATTCTTCAATTTTTTTATATTGTAATTGGATCATCTGTAATTTTAATAAATAAATAAAGTATTATGATTTGATTTTTTCATACATTGTGTTACATTGACCTGTTGTGTGTTGATATTTATTTTTCTTTCAATGTGATTTTTATGTGATTTTTTGTAGATGTAGTTTTGTGGTGGACAACATTATATATCATTCGCCTTAACAAGGTTTAGGCACCCAAAGTTAGCCACATTACTTTGGAGTATTGTGATTTCTTTGAAGTACATTGTTACTTTCTTACATTGTGCTAATTAACTAAATGGGGTTGAGTGTGATTTGGTTGGGTAGTGATTGGAAGTTGGATATTGTATTCTATTGAACTTGTTGAGATCTCACATAGTTAAGATTAAAGTGAAAAGATGTCTATCGCATCACAAAGATCTATTCTCACAGAAAATCAAGTTGCAACAACAACTAGGGAAAACAATGAACCTAGATGGAAAAGATGACAACACAACCTCCCAACCACCAAATCTATTCTCTAGTGACATAATTCTCCTAATATATATACACATATACATATATAACATTAATCCAATTAAATTTGTATAATTCAATATTCCCAAAAACATCCATAATTGTTTACTGTACAATAAAATAATAAATTCTTTATTTATATAAATTTTAACACTTATTTTAATATAAATAATTATAATTATAATTATAAAAAATAATTATAACTATTATTAAAAATAAATAAATAAAATATTAAAAAACTACACATAAATTAATGTTTATCATACAAAATACTACTTTATAACAATTAAAAAAAACATTCTCCGCCATTATAATGTTGACCATTATTATAATGTGTTGCCGTCGCAACTGCTTTTCCCCAAATTTCTTAAATTTTGGTCCCCTCCTCATGATTTAGCGTGTTTTAATCGTTTGGCTCCTTGAATTGTTCGGGTCATGCTTTAATTTTGATGATTTCCTGGAGATTACATTTCGTCATGGTTTTCAGAAGTGGCCTGCGTTTGAGATTATGGTGAGTCGCAGATTATAAGTTTGATTTTGCTTGTCATTCGGATCAAGTGTTCTTTGTTATGGGCAGCTGTTGCGGAGGCAAAGCAGTTTTGTTCGCCGCTGAGTTTTGGAGCTGTCTAAGCACTTAAATTTTCTATTGATCGAGCGTCATTGTTGTTCGATTGGAAGCCGTAGTCCTTTTCCTTCCGCCGTTGCGGCTCCCAAAGCGGCTTAGCACCCGAAGTGTGAAGCGCCCGACTGCCGATGCATATTGGTCTTTTAATCGCTTGCCCGTAGCCTTTTCTCTTCCGTCGTTGCGGCTGGGAAAGTCATTTGGCTGCCGATGTGATGTCCTCCGACTTCCAATTAAAAGTTTTCCCACCCGCGTTTCGCATGGCTTATGACCTTTTCCTTTCCGCCGTTGCGGCCGAAAAAAACTTTTCGCTCCCGATGTGAATATCCTCTGACTTCGGATTGAGGGTTTTCCCGCCTTCGGGTCACATGTCCGTAACCTCTTTTTTCCGCTGTTGCGGCTGGGGTAGGGTTTTAGCTTTCGATGTTCGCACTTTGAGCATCCGAAGAGTCCTTGTTTTCTGTCATTGGTGGTCCTGTGCGAACCCATGGATAAACGAAGTAGTGGTGCCGGCGTCTGTTAAACCTTATGGTAGTAACGTAGTACATGGCCTTCTCAATACTTAGCCATTTTAGTTGATATGATTTGAATGCGTTTCCAATAAATGATGCTCGTCGTTTGATTGCAGGTAGGTTACGGAGTTTCGGTCAAACTGTTGCGGCGCTAAGGAAGACGGGCCGTTTGGTAAAGAAAGAGCTGAAACCAACATGATCGTAAGAAGGACAAATGAAGGAAAAGACAAAATGAATGGTGACAAAGGCACAGACCCTGAAGGTCTATCAGTTACTAATTAGATCGTGAATTCAGGAAGATGAAGCATTGGAGGGACTGGAAAGTCAAATGTTTGGGGGCATCCCAAATGATCCACAGATGTAGTTTAAATATAGGAAAGCTAGAATTCAGAAGGGGCTTTTTCCCTGGGAAAACTTGTAAACAATTTGCTTGTAAGAGGAACTATTTCGTTTTACAATCAGAAACTACAATTTTGCCTGTTGGAGAAAGTGTGATATTGAATGCATCAAATGTAATTAAATGAGCAATGTTGAAGGGGAACTATTTTGTTTTCAACTGTGTCTCATTAACTGTGAGATTGTTCTAATTTCCTGAACCTACGTTCTTGTTTGAATGTTCTTCAATATATTTTATGATGTTTTCCACTGTGAGTAATGAATGCGGTTCATAAGAAATTGGCTATCTGGTTGTTCAAATATCTATAACTCTTCATGTGTCTTGAAAGAAGTGTCAGCTATCTGTAACTTTTCATAATGCATGTACAAATGTATTACTCACCAATGAATGATAACTCTGCTCCCTAGGGATAGTTTAGGTAGGTAATTTTATTTCCTTGGTGTATGTGATTTAGATGCTCGTGAGTGCTAAGACGAGAGGTAAGAACCTGCGCATCACATTGTGATTGCTCCCTGCATCCTTATCACCCTGCATTTAGTTAGGCACGTGCATCTCATACATTAAGTCAAAAAATACAAAAATACACGGTGGACCAGGCCGCAACCGGTAAAACCTTTGTTTTTGTTACTTGACCTACGGTAGCCGAACCGCAAACGTGATGGATTCCCTATATCAAATAGTCGACGGACTAGTTGGGAACATTGACTGGGGAGAATCCCTTGCTATTGTTGCCTGTGAATTTCCAGGCCTCAACAGTTTCAGGTGCTAGAAGGAGGGCTGCCAGTGCATGGCTGGCCGTGGAAACCTGTTTTCCCGAGATTATTCCACCGGTAACGGTTCTGAAAGTAGCGGACTTCATAACCCGATTCCGAAAGAAAGAAATAGAGAGCATCTATATTCTGTTGGCAACGAAGTTGTTAATGACCTGAGAAGACACACCAGGGCATATGTAAAGAAGATCGGAGGATTGCCAATTATCCCTGAATTGCCCAGAAGAGAATATAAAAGGAAATACCGTCCTGTAGTAGAAGACTCAGTGCTAGTTGGAGACTGGAAAGAACTTGTAGAAACAACCTTACAGGAAGTTGTACTACCTTTTAATCAAGAAGGCCCAGATACCCCTTACAGTTCTCCTGCTCACACTCCGGTTGGTTCACCTCATCACTCTCCACCCAGACTCATGGCAGGAGTAAATGCTAATCCACCACCCAACCCACCAAATCCACCACCTGCTTGGACAGCTAGATCACCTTTAAACCTGACCCCTCCTTTACATGATTTACCTCAATATTTTGAAAATATACTGCCCAAATTCAACCCCAATGAGAAGATACTAGTAGATGATCACCTGCAAAGTTTTTACTTGGCGGTAGAGGGGTTGAGGGCCAAGGAGTATGAGGATGTAGTTTGCAGACTATTTCCGCATACCCTTAAAGGAGCTGCCGCATCATGGTATTTTGGGTTGCCCGCTAACTCTATCCTTGATTGAGATACTTTCGAAAGAATTTTCAGAAGTAAGTATGCGGTTCAAAAGACTCATGCAGCTCTCATGAAAGGACTATGCGCCTTGAAGAAAGAAAGAAAAGAGAAGGTGCACAGTTTCACTCAAAGATTTGCAGCATACCTCAAGAATTTTTCTGACGTTGACAAACCTTCAAACAAGGTCCTGATTGAATATTATACATCAGCATTAGGCCCTGATTTGGCCATGTTTGCAAAGGGTAGGGCCAAGCCTACTTTGACGAAGACCTATGAAGAGGCGGAAATAGTGGAAGCTGAAAGGGAAAGTATCGAAGATTATCCCAAACAGTCAGGAGAGAAAGGTGGGGGGCGGAAAGCCTTATTGTTTACTAAGCCTAAGGAAGAGAAATCACCATATTATGAAAGTATGGCCAAAATGGTGTAGAAGCTTTCTAATAAAATCATAGACTTGGAGAAGGAAAAGGAAGCACAAAAGTTCTTTAAGCCCTATTATAGGAAAAGAGAGGATAACAATCAGTCTCAACCTCCTCCACACAATTCTGCATCTATGAATTTGATAGAGGTAGGCATGGACAATTTTTGCACTTTTCACCAATAACCACACTCTAAAAAAAATTGCCCTCAATGGATAAACTCGGTGACATTAGTCATGAATCAACTGCTGGATTCTAGATTAACAGAAGATGGGGATGAAGAAAGAAAAGAAAATACTACTTCAACGAAGGAACAAGAAGAGGAAACCATGGTTCTGTGGGATTCTGTTTCATTATTTGATGCTGAAGAGGAAAAGAATCGGGGTCACAAGGAAGTCATGGAAACCAATGTAGCAACAAGAAGCCAAGGGCTGGTTAAAGACAATAGTCTTATACTCCCCAAAGTTAAGAGGCTTCAGCAAAATGTTAAGAGATTTCAAAACATAGCCTCAGCTGAGAAAATTCCAGAATTCACTATTACCAGCCAAGATCCTAAGCAGAATGAGACGTTGGCCAAGCCCAATGAAGACAAGATGGATGCTGATAAATCTCATCACCTTGAACAACAGATGGATTACGACGTCATGGAAGATTTAAATAAGGCAAAGGCAAATGTTTCACTATTCGAAATGTGTAAAGTGTCGCAGCAAAAAGAAAAACTATTGAAAGCACTTGAAGCATCAGACGAGAAGCTGCCTGTTGACAATCAACGCAAAGAGGAAGAAGAAATCGGAGAAACAAGCATTGGAGGTCAGTCTAAAAGCAAACATCCACCTTTCCTCCTCACGTTTGAAATTTTTAATCATAACGTACATAATTGCCTGGTAGACTCAGGGGCGTTGGTTAATGTCATGCCCATATCAGTCTATAAAAGGATAAATGGGAAACCTAATCCATCCACTTGGAGAGTTGTCCAGTTGGACAGGACGGATGTAAAAGTAATGGGTGAGATGGAGGATGTCCTGATCCGCCTGTCATCAAATGATAAAGTGTGCCAAGTCATTAATATCGTGGTGGCAGATATACCAAATGCTTATGGTATTGTTCTGAGCAGAGATTGGTCAGCGAAGCTGAATGGATATTTCGCTTTTGATTGGTCGCATTTGTGGTTTCCGTATAAAGGGAGTCCGAACCAGATTAAGATTTTAAGGGAGCCTCACATGAAATATAATGTTACTCGACTTGAAGAAAAGAATGAACCAGTGGATTCTGTCTTGGGAAACTATTTTATTGAATTGGAACCTGGAAATTACCAAGCAGAAGAAGCCAGCAACACTTCAGACACCCAGCCTAATCTCCTTTGGTTTTCGCAGGCTGATGAAATTGATTGTAAAATAGTAGATTTAGCTGTAGGAATAGACTCGTATACAGTAGTTAGTGATTTTTAGACTTTGTTTTTTGATGGCTCTAAGACGTTAGAAGGGTCAGGGGTTGGCTGTGTCCTGATTGACCCCCAGAAGAATAAACATTTTCTTGCATGTAGACTAGAATTTGAGTGTACGAACAATACAGCTGAATATGAAGCACTGGTGCAGAGCTTAAGGAAAGTGATTTAATTAAAGGTAAGTAATTTAAAAGTCTTTGGAGATTCAGAAATAATTGTAAAGCAAATCAGAAATCAAATACATTGTGTTTCTCCCCACTTGAAAGCTTATCAAAATGAGGTATGAGACCTACATAAATGTTTTAATGCATTCAATGTTATTTCAATTCCAAGACTAAAAAACGCAGCAGCTGACTTGTTAGCCACTTCGGCCGCTAGGCTTGTACGTACTAATAATCGATGTTCTGTTGAATTGCTTTTCAGGCCTTCAGTACCTGATATGATCACCAACCTACGAGTGTTCGATGATGACCAGCAGATTATAGAATGTTTAATGAATGACGAGGTATTCAAAGGAGCAATTATAGATGATGAAGAACATCAGGCTGAGATGAAGTATGACAATTTCATCCCCAAAGGAGTTCGAACACTAGAAAAAATGTTCGATCTAAATGAAAAGTTCAAAAGACCGGCCAACGTGAAGACTCACAGCTCATCTCTACAGTTCAAGCTGATAAACTTAGGGAATGAGGCGAATCCTAAATTTGTGAATCTTGGCAAATGTTGTTCACCAGCAGAAAGAGATAAGTTCGTCAGTCTGTTTAAACAATATAAAGACGTTTTCGCCTGGACCTACGAATATTGTTAGGGTACATAGGGTACTCCCAAAGGACCGAACACCAAGAACAACCGCTTCACACAAACAGATCACAGATCAATACACCAATGTTTGTCACGTGGT
>LPNX011213879.1:15309-26505 GCA_001517045.1 Pseudotsuga menziesii | reverse complement strand
AATTACCCACGGCAATAAACTGCACCCAACGCTCGATCCAAAGACTATAAATATCTTGGCTGCAATATCTACGGGTTAAATTATTTCCAAATTCAAACATTCATCCGGGTTGCTTTTTAGCTGCCAAATCAAGTTGTATTTGCGCTACATAGTCCCTTTGTCCTCTGCAATGATATGTTCCTGGGTGTGGGCATGGGTTTGGTTAGAAATAGTTTCCCAAGAGCGCGTAGGTAAGAAGAAGAGCAGCTACAGGTCGCGGAATCACTCATGGAGGTGGAGGATTTGGGGTAAGTTTGAAGCCATTGAATCTGCGAGTTTTTGCTGGATCATTCTCCCTTTAAGGTATGGCTGGAAAACACTCTGTAGGCTTTATAGTTTGCACACCATATTTTTGATGAAATTCCTAAGAGAGAAAACCCTCACTGTTGTTTATTGATACTATCGGTACTCTTTGAATCTTTGTTGTTCATATAAAAATAATGTTTTGTCTTATTTTTAAGGGGCGGTCCTTTGTTTCTCTAGATGATGATGTATGTAAATCTGTAGGAGTGGTCATGCACTTAGCCAGATCACATTGTTTCAGCCTCTTTCGAAGAGTCCAAATTGAAGTTCTACGCTAACTAATGTTGATTTTTTTTATAGAAGCATAAATTCAACGCACTTGGCTCTGTGTGAAACCCATTTCCTGTAGGAAAAGACCTTGTTTACCCATCATGGCCTTGGAGTCTGTAAATGATTTTTGTTTTCCTTTTCACACATCCCGTTTGAATTAATGAACAATAGACAATGATACTTGCCACTGAACTACAATGTCAAATCCATTTTGTAGCCATAGGTTAAAGACATGAACACATTATCAAGGAGAGTTGAATTTGATTTCTTTTAAAATTTTAGTTTTGCTGTTGTGTTTGAAGCAGGGTCTTAATTTTAAACATATATATTTAGTCACTAGTCGAAGCCTGATCCCAAAGGAGGGCCCATTTGTGTGATGGATTTGGAACTGGCGATGCTTTGAACTCAAACAAAACTCCATGTTTTCTAGGCACCTGTGTTAGCACCATGGCTTGGGAGGCCCTTACTTTCTGCTAACAAAATTTTGAATATCACGGTCATTCTATTTATTCAGTATGTTCCATCATATTGACATAAATTATACCTTGAGCCTTCCATTTTCTCAAACTGAATGTTTGGGCATTAACATATGGCTAATGAAATCGACCAAGCACCAAGGGTGTCAGAACTCTATAGAATACATGATAACCAAGAGTTTGTATACTAAAGAAAAAGCAATTGTTGATTATTTGTTGCATCACTTCAGAGGTAATCTGTCTAGAGCCAGCTGATCAACTCTGCAACGACAACATCAAGAGTGGAAAAATAGAGATCTTGCTATGTTTAAAGTTTTAAACTTTAACTTGACCATTTGTTTCACTTTACTTTTCATGACTCATGGTGTAGACATTAGGAAATGAATGGCCATGATGTGAGATATTCAATCCATAGGCTGATGTTGGGAACTAGAAACATGATGTGACCCAGGATTGTTTAGATGCTATAGAAGATCAAAGTGAATATAATTACTTAACTTTCAAATTCTGGGCTTGATATGTCTGAAGCATTGAAAATAACTGGAAGAATTGGTTATCTTGGTTGGTTCAAGCCTCAAGGACTCCCCACCACTGTCTTGATGCAAAGACAAAAGCTGGACGTTGAACCTATTAACAACCATTATCAAAGAAAGAAACTCAGTTTTTTTATTCTAATATATCAGAAAGTAAATCTATATCATATATACGAGGAAAGAATTTAACTTTGGCACTCAAGGCATATATTATATCATCTTGGAACTGTGCACTATGACAATGTTCTAAGGAATCAACATGCTTCTCTAGCTCATACAGAACTTCGATGTTGTGTTTCTCAAGAAGCTAAGAAATAATGTTCATATTATTGTTGAAATATTTATTCTCAATATTAAATCCCTTGCTGCAATAAGAAAACTTGTATGTACTTCCTTTCTTCTTGAATTTATTCACTGAACCTTCATTAGTAGGATTTGAACTTTCATCTTCATTATATGACTTTGTTTTGTTCTCTTTCACAATTTACTTCTCTTTGTATTTGCTATTCTTGATTCATTGAACTATGAAAGAATGATCCTCACTATTGGAAGTTCTAATAACACCGATCTAGATCAATTATCTTTGGGAAAAAACCCATTACAAAGAAATAACCTACTTTGCAAACATATATTGGAAAAAAAATCTATGAAAAAACTTCTTGCAAAGAAATAACTTCTTTTCAAAAATACTTTAGCACAAAAAATATTTGGAAAAAGTTCCTTGGGAAAAAACTCTTTGAATGTATCCCTTGGAAGTAGCTTGACACGCCTGTGTAAAACCTTGCTCTGGGCCTTCGAAGGCGATACAAAGGCGACTGTGTACAGACATTTGGGATCTCTGTGTAAATATATGTAAGCGTTGCTTTTATAAAATATAATGGTTTGAAGTGTATGCGATTTCCTCCTCCGTTTTTATCTAGCTCTGTATTTAAATAAGTTGGGGTTTTTAATGGACATAGGCATACACCTTACCGGATGCTCCGTGCATAAATGCCTTTTATTAGTCGGTTAAAGAAATGTCTTGACACCGTGGGTAAAGGTCATGGCATCATTGGTATGAGCCTTCCCACAGTACTACGATAGCTTGTAGTTTATTTGTTTACTGCATCTGGTTATTAGGTGGAAATTGAGTTGTGTTTTAAATCGTTGTCTAGCCAAGGCCGTGACTTATGTGAACACTATGTACTAAAACATTCTTTGGCCGAGGCCATAACTTATGTGAGAACTTGTGTGTTAGTGGGTTTTGTGGAGGCTAGGGTATGCAGACCCTCAATGGTACTCGTTGTTTATAAAGAACTTGGACTCTATAATATAAATTAAAGGGTTTAATTATAACCCACAACCCGCATACGATTGTCCAGCATGGCCTATGTGAGTGTGATTAAAGGATTGGGTTTGTCGTTGGTATATATAATAAGTATGGGTTGTTTTATTATGACTTTGCCTTGGGTCTTGACATCCATGGGAATCGATGTCACGACCTATGTTGGCAATAATGTCTTTAACGTAATGTAATGTATTTTGATGAACAACACAAGCTGGGCTTCTATGCCCAAAAGATTCGATTCCTGCTTTTGTTTCAATAAATGGATTTATGTTATGATGTTGAATTATGTAACTTGATTTATGTTTATGTATAGATGGATATTTATATGGGATTTTTACAGATATAATGCATGTGATTTATGGTATTTTAATTTAGATGTTAAGACTGTAGATTTTATGGCAGAGTCTTGATAAGGATCACATGGATGGTCACTATATCCCTATGATTAAATTTAATGTGGTTTTCATTTATGTGGATTATTTTTAATGAAATTTGTTATATGATTACAGACCTTGAGAGGTCTTAGATGGATTATTTAATTTTAGGAATAAAAGCATAGATAGTTTTTATAAAAGTTTATACCTGATAGTTTTATTTATATGTATATATAGTTATCTTATAAAAGAATAGCTATAGTTGTTATATGAACTATGTTCTTAGTAGATCTAGTTTAAAATATAAATATCTATAGATTAGCATAATTAATATTTTAGTTAATTATTATTTATCTAGTTATTTAAAATTTATAGGGCAAGCCTCTGCTGACAAATGAAATATGTCAGCAGAGTATTAAATACAGAGAACACAGTATAAACATAATACCAAGATCAACACCTAGTTAACACATTAATATTTATGAATTATACCACCCTGAACATAAACGACATACAATAAAACTTCTCCAACATAAGATTAGTAAATTGTAATTACAAATCCTACCAATTTGTTAATCATAAAACTTAACCGTTCGTATTAGAAATTAACTTGCAGCCATTACTTAATGTGAACAGTAATGAATCTTTAGGAAATAAAATAGAATAGGCTTTCCAGGGTTTCATACCTAAATTTGAAGCTTTGTCAATGGCTGCACCTGCACACTTGAATAACTAGCATTAACAATTCAATGCAGATATGACCTATGTTTGATGACCAAATCACTTGAAAACTACCATGTTCCACCCAACCATGACTCAGAACCATTCCTGGTTTAAATCCATATCCCCCCGAGTTGGACTCCAACATGCAAGTAGCTTGGAGCTCCTAAGGTAGGGTTTCCTATCTCGTATTCAGATTATGAATGAGTCATCTTTTCCTTGTAGGAGAAAGTTCTCCAAGAAAACACTTGAGAGCCAAAAACATGCAGAATAATAATTCTCCAAGAGAAAAATCAGAATCCCAAGCCTTTTCTTGACTTGAGTATTTATAGGTAGACTTTTCAGCCAAAGGGGCAGTTAAATCGAGAAATCCTTGATTTCGGCTTGATTTAACCCTTTTTAATTTACTGGGGTAATTTTCAATTCTTAACCTATGAACTTTTAACTAATTCGTAGTTAGTCTTTCATAGTTATTTCACTAGTTGTTAATCTTTTCATAATAAATAATAATTGGTGGAGCTTCTCTTCTTTTTTTATTCAATTATATAATTAATCATAATTAATTCTTTATACATACCATGTATAAAATACATAGTATTAAAATACTATGTTAACATTTGTCTTCAGGCATCATGTATCATTATTCGTAGACTTAGTGACACTTCTTTATGAGGGTCAAGTATATAGATGGCTTAGGTATACTAGGCTTGGCAACTCTAGACATCCTTGCATGTTGGATTTCCCTCATATAACATGGTAGCTCTTCGGTACTTTGATGAGAATATAGAATTCAAAAATTTCATTTAATCACTTATAAATAAGTATAATGATGATCAATATTTTTTTTCTTGAGTCGTTTTTGATCGGATGTTATTAAATTCTTTTTAGTAACCCCTAGCGCTTACCAAAGCCCATACTCAACGTCTATATTAGGGAGTTACAAACATAGTGCAATTAAAGAGCTTTCTCTCAACACTAAGTGCTAGGATGTACTTGTATGATACACCTAAGGATACAATGGCCAAAGATCCAATGCTCGAGAGCTTATGCTCAAAATCAACATCGAATGCTCCAAATATTATGCCCAACATTTCCAATTATATTTGCATGTGTTCGAGAGCAATATGCTCAACAAATTGTAAGTAATTATGTGCTTGAGAGCCTCTCGCTCAACACCAAGCATCTCATCGATCATGTGCTTTAGGGTCCACGCCCAACACAAACATATATATACATCTATATCATCAACAATTGGCTTATGCCCAATATAAAAAAAAAATCATCATGTTCATATGCAGTGGGGTCTTCTACCCAAAAATAAAACATCAATATAATCATCATGATCAATAGGCTCATGCCTATAAATGGTAGGTCCAAAATTTGGGATCCTACACTCCTCCCCTCGTATAACCACTTGTTTCCTCAGCGACCCTCACAGTCTCATCAGAGGTCGTACCCATCTACCCCTTATCTTTCCATTTTCCTCCCCCCTTTCATCGCAGTATCCATGGCCTCCACACACCAAGTTCCACTACTCGAGGTGGATTTTCCTAATACCCTTCTCACAGACAAGCATCCGAATAGATAATTGTAGAGACAACAAGAACCTACCTCATGGTCTGCTGAATAACTTTCTTTCTCCTTTTCTCTATGAATTATTGGTATTGAATGCAAACTCAGTGATGTATCATTCCAGAATGCTATCCGGCCATACTTCGATAGCTCACGATGCTTTGATATCAATTTATTGTAATTTTTGGATCAGTTTAGGGGTCTGCGATGTCGGCTTCCCTCCTTGATGGTTATTCTTATTATAAGTGAACTATGCTAGCCACTCATACACTATGATAGTAAATTCATAAAAGAACCATTCGTAGGCATCGTTCTAGATATATCTTCCCAGCCAATAGTTTGTCGACAAATTTGTATTTAGATTCTCTATTTCAGAAAACTATTGCAGCTTTAGGTTGCACCGATCTTCAATCTCCAGTTTAGTTGGATTCCAAAACATATCCTACCTTTAGTTGCAACAAGGTTTTGGCAACGGAACCATTTGTTGTAAAAATCCCACCAACAAATCCTCATCGACATGGGTTCTCACTCTGTCGATGCCCAACCAGCGCGATCTCCTTGAGCACTGGCCCAGACAGATTTCACCCTTCCTGGTAGCACCAAAAGAGAAGATGAAGTCTCACTTGAGATGTTCAAGGGAGAGCTATTAGAACCAAGTTTCTAGCATTAATAAGGGAGGACAGGGCATCAGCGAATCAACAACATAATCATCACATTCTTCAGCAATAGTTAATTAGTATCGCAACATTCATCACAGAATCTATCAACATAACTAATAGATTGCTAACAAATTGCATCATTCACTTATCAATCGCAGTAGTGTCATTCATTCATACAACAAATTCAGTAAACATCCATCATTGACATCGCAACACATAAAGACATGAAATAAATAAGAGACAATATCAATTTAGGGAAACATCCATCATGTCATATTACTTCTGTGCAATAGATCCAAAACATACAATACTTCTCCACAGTAGGAGAATGATCATAACCCAAGGTTCAATAGCTGGTCGACACACATAGAGCCAAAACTGCTCAAGAACAAAATGAAGCGACAACATCACACATAGTTATGAGATCACAAAAATGGATTGATCGATTGATCTTCTGCATCAATGATATCTGATTGATCTTCTGCCTCAATTCTTCGATCGATATTTTTCCTCAAATGATTTTATTGATCTTCTGCCTCAATTATTCGATCAATATTTTTCCTCAATTCTTTAATTGATCTTCTGCCTCAATTCTTGGATCGATCTTCTGCCTCAATTATTTGATCGATCTTCTATCTCAAATCTTTGATTGTCTACAATTGCAATTCTAATTCTATATATAGGATTGCGCCTTTACATCCAAGGTCCACTTATAACTAACTTCTAATAAACTAGTGACCTATATCCACTAAATGTGGTCATTCGGTACAAAATTTCATAAGAAATTCCAAAAGCGTTTATTCTTCCTCCTATCACGTTGATTTAGTCCTACGTGGTGTCGTATGAGCTTACGCAGCCTCTGCAGTGCTACGCAACTCACTTATGCAAAACCCCTACCAACATAAAGGCCAAAAAAAATCTATCCATGTATCTACTGAATATATTGTTCATCATCTACATAAAGTCCGTGCATGCATTTATCAACCCAAATAGCATTACTAAAAACTTGTAGTGGTAGTACCTTATATGAAATGAGGTTTTGTGAATATCCTCGTCATGAATCCGTACATTATGGTATCTGGATCGTAGTTCAATCTTCGAAAAGATATTGGCTCCTCCTACTTGATCGAACAAGTCATCGAGACTAGGGAGTGGGTATTGGTTCTTAATAGCCATCTTGTTAAGCTAACGGTAACTAATGCACATCCGCATTGTACAGTCCTTCTTTTTCATGAAAAGTATCGATGCTCCTAGAGTAGACACACTTGGTCGGATATATCCTTTCTCAATCAACTCCTACAACTACAGTTTGAGTTCCACCAACTCTGGTGCAGTCATGCGATGAGGGGATTTTGAAGTTGAAACTAATCCTGGTGTAAGTTCTATGGAGAATTCTAGGTCTCGTTTCAGTGAAAATCATGATTTCCTCAGGAAATATGTCCTTTAAGTCTACAAGAACTGGAAATCCATCTATGTGTTTTTCTCTTTCATGTTATATGTAGGGATAATTTTAGGGGCGAAATTTAGCCCAGTGGGCTATTTTTCCATGTTTTTCTCCCAAAAAAGATTCGCCATTTTGCATTTTTGAAGCCCTGTTTCGCCCAATTTTGATGGGGTAAAAGTTTTTCACCCTAAAAATTGCCAAATTATTATATAAATGATATAAAATCCTTGGAGATTAAAATATTTTTTGAAAAATATTGCCAATCATTTTATAGTTCGCGTTTTAAGAATTGGTAATATTCACCAACATTTATACACTTTTAAATAAGTATGGTTCCTTAAAATCATCCCTGGTTCTATGTATTGGATGTTCACTGCAAACAGTTTGCAACCTTTCCTAATGCACTTCTTTGCTTGTAAAGTGGATATTAGCCTTACGGAAAATTTCTTAGGTGTGCCTTGAATCTTCACTTGATTCCATTCGATATCTATACACAAGATTTACTTGTATAAGAAATCGAGCATGACATGGTGTTGTTCCAACCAATCCATGTCGATAAGTACATCATACAATCCTAAGGGTAGGATGTTCAAGTTTACTCTAGTAGAAAAACCATTCAGGTTTATCTCACAATATTTAACTATTCCCAAAATTTTATTTTTTGTACCTGTGGCTAATTGCACCAGCCAAGGTTTATCATGTTTAACTTTTCCTAGTTTACGTACATCAAAAATTTGAGGCGATACATAGATCCGGAAAGAAATGGGGTCAATCAATATTGAAATATAAGTGTTTAAGTTATTACCTTCTATCTCAACCATGGTAGCCTGATGGTCTACCTGTAGGCCATCTAAGGTTGCGCAAATCTGCGATGTTTCGGCTATGTCCTCTACCGTTGGTTCTTCTTGTAAGTTGTGCAAGACACCATTGGTCTTGTTCTTATAGTCTCGGTCATAATGAGGCCCTTGGAATTTCCAACATTTAATTTACAGCTAGGAAACATTGGCTCACCCATTTTCTGCTAGCTTGTTAGCATTTAGAGATGGTACATATGGCTTTGTACCTGTTTTGTTGAAGTTCTTGTTGGCTGGAAAATTGTTGTTCTATTTTCTGTACTGTGGTGGGTTAAAACGTAGTTTGCAGTTGTCTAAGAAGGTCCTAAACCTTTCTCTTCTTCTGTTAATGTTCTCTTGCCTCACTTGTCCATTCTCATAGCGAAGCCTAGCTTTGTGTAAGGTGGTGTCAAATATTTCAAGCATGTAAAATTCAATCCTTCCGAAACTTGGGAGGAAGACATCCTAAAAAGTGTTCTATTTTTACTTTCTCGTCCTGGATGTATTGTACATAATGCAACAGATCCAATTTTTTTTTAACAAAATTATCCATATTCATAGATCCCATATGTAACTCATGAAACTTTTTCACTTTCATGTCGAAGAACCTTTTCAACATGTATTTCTCTTGAAACATCTTGTGAAACTTACTCCACCATATTTATCTTAACTCGTCTTTCATCGTATGCTTCAAGTCTCTCCACCTTCTAGCTGCTTTTTCATTTAAATTATAGATGGCTAGACAGGATTTCATTTCGCTAGAGTATTTATGAACTCATAAATATTTTCTCATACCTAAAATCCATTCCTCAACTTTATTCAATGTGTTCATCTCTCCTTCATAGGTTGGGGATTTTATTTTTTAGAACTCTCACTTGAGATTGTCATCATTTATTAGTTTCTTTCTGCATGGAGAAAGAGAATCATCACTAGAAATACTGTGATAATATCATTCTCGATGCCTAGGGGTATGTTCTTCCTTTCTTTCTTCTCTCCGGTTGCTGGCCGGTTTATGATAAAAATATTTCGTGAACATATTTGTAGAATGAGTGGGTTTTCCCTGTGGGCTTCCTCCCGTCATGTTTTGCAGCAATGCCTCATTAATTTCTTGTTGTTCATTTCTTTCATTTAGAATATCATCTCTAAAACTTCGCAAGTCTGCTTGGAGACTTTGTATGGTTTTCATTATATCAGTATTTAGTCCCACTACCAATTCTACTTCCTAGGTGGGGGTATTCAATTTTCCTTGCCAGTTATTGTACTCTTCAGTGTTCATGATCTGAACTGTTCTTTTAAAATCCTATAATTGTAAATTTTTAATAACAAAAAAAATTTCAGTTAGTTAACAAAACATAAAAATATACTTTTTTTTCCTTGCAACGAATGTCTGGTACGCCCATTCGGTCTCTTAGTCTTAAAACTAGGCTCTAATACCACTTGTAATTTCCCAAAAATTGAAAAAAAATTATTATCCTAATCAATTACTACCTAATGAGGACATTAGCTTAACTTATAAAGAATGTGTCGTACTTTGGATTACTGCACTGTATTGTTGTAAGATGTTGTTACTTCTTATTCTATGCTTTCCCAATGTGGTTGTTAGTGTAATGCTATGTTGTCTCTATGTTGCTTAATATCTGAGTTAGATGGTTATGTATTTATATGTATGTATGTTATTTCGATTGCTTACACATTGGTTATAAATTTTGATTATTGTTTTATGAATAATTCTGACTTAACTTGTATTATCAAGGGGTGGAGTGGTAAGACTTGTTTCCCTTATAAGCACACCTGGACGGTAACTATTTTTACTTTCCGCTACAGGGCTTACTTAGTTATTATTGAGCTACTTCATTTCTTTCCTTGTCACATGCATGTGCACTTGGTGACGAAAAACTACATATACAAGAAGAACAAGACATACTACCCATGCGTCACTAGCACTCAGCCTGGATGATGAACAAAATTACAATCCTATCCTAATGATTATTATTAGGGTCATTAGTTATTATTTTCGTAAGGCAGGGTTACTAGGCCTATAAAAGAGGCCGTGACTGTGGATTTACCCTACGAATGAATGTCGTTGCTATTTTATTAGCATTGAAAAAGGATTTAATGAGTTTATGATAGGGTTTACCACTTTTCATAACTCGCCATGATCCCTGTAAAAGATATAGCATGTAATTTTTAACTTGGGGTTATTATTCCTGTATGTTGGTATAATGTGTTACATCCTATATGATTGATTTGGTATATAATATGGGAAACTTTGATAGAGCAACTATTTTAGGCTTTGTTTTACTCTTTATGGTAACCGATTTTATTAACGTCCTATGTGTAGTTGATAACTAAAAAATTATAGTGTTTGGTAAGGATGATAGCGAATCTTACAAGATTCAATGTGTTTATTTGTAAATGTATAAGGGTGAGCTCCACAGGATTCGATTGTGGGTCATCATGGTTGTAAAGGATGATTAATGAAATGACTTGTTTGGGCATTCATGCCCATAGGGTTCAATCCTATGACTTCTTTTCATTTATATGGTATAATCTTTGGATATTGTATTTTATGGTTTTAAAAGTATAGCTTGGTTATTATGAATGAGAATGATTTGTTTTAGTATTGTTTATTTATAGAATGTAACT
>LPNX011213879.1:0-10770 GCA_001517045.1 Pseudotsuga menziesii | reverse complement strand
AATTACCCACGGCAATAAACTGCACCCAACGCTCGATCCAAAGACTATAAATATCTTGGCTGCAATATCTACGGGTTAAATTATTTCCAAATTCAAACATTCATCCGGATTGCTTTTTAGCTGCCAAATCAAGTTGTATTTGCGCTACATAGTCCCTTTGTCCTCTGCAATGATATGTTCCTGGGTGTGGGCATGGGTTTGGTTAGAAATAGTTTCCCAAGAGCGCGTAGGTAAGAAGAAGAGCAGCTACAGGTCGCGGAATCACTCATGGAGGTGGAGTATTTGGGGTAAGTTTGAAGCCATTGAATCTGCGAGTTTTTGCTGGATCATTCTCCCTTTAAGGTATGGCTGGAAAACACTCTGTAGGCTTTATAGTTTGCACACCATATTTTTGATGAAATTCCTAAGAGAGAAAACCCTCACTGTTGTTTATTGATACTATCGGTACTCTTTGAATCTTTGTTGTTCATATAAAAATAATGTTTTGTCTTATTTTTAAGGGGCGGTCCTTTGTTTCTCTAGATGATGATGTATGTAAATCTGTAGGAGTGGTCATGCACTTAGCCAGATCACATTGTTTCAGCCTCTTTCGAAGAGTCCAAATTGAAGTTCTACGCTAACTAATGTTGATTTTTTTTATAGAAGCATAAATTCAACGCACTTGGCTCTGTGTGAAACCCATTTCCTGTAGGAAAAGACCTTGTTTACCCATCATGGCCTTGGAGTCTGTAAATGATTTTTGTTTTCCTTTTCACACATCCCGTTTGAATTAATGAACAATAGACAGTGATACTTGCCACTGAACTACAATGTCAAATCCATTTTGCAGCCATAGGTTAAAGACATGAACACATTATCAAGGAGAGTTGAATTTGATTTCTTTTAAAATTTTAGTTTTGCTGTTGTGTTTGAAGCAGGGTCTTACTTTTAAACATATATATTTAGTCACTAGTCGAAGCCTGATCCCAAAGGAGGGCCCATTTGTGTGATGGATTTGGAACTGGCGATGCTTTGAACTCAAACAAAACTCCATGTTTTCTAGGCACCTGTGTTAGCACCATGGCTTGGGAGGCCCTTACTTTCTGCTAACAAAATTTTGAATATCACGGTCATTCTATTTATTCAGTATGTTCCATCATATTGACATAAGTTATACCTTGAGCCTTCCATTTTCTCAAACTGAATGTTTGGGCATTAACATATGGCTAATGAAATCGACGAAGCACCAAGGGTGTCAGAACTCTATAGAATACATGATAACCAAGAGTTTGTATACTAAAGAAAAAGCAATTGTTGATTATTTGTTGCATCACTTCAGAGGTAATCTGTCTAGAGCCAACTGATCAACTCTGCAACGACAACATCAAAAGTGGAAAAATAGAGATCTTGCTATGTTTAAAGTTTTAAACTTTAACTTGACCATTTGTTTCACTTTACTTTTCATGACTCATGGTGTAGACATTAGGAAATGAATGGCCATGATGTGAGATATTCAATCCATAGGCTGATGTTGGGAACTAGAAACATGATGTGACCCAGGATTGTTTAGATGCTATAGAAGATCAAAGTGAATATAATTACTTAACTTTCAAATTTTGGGCTTGATATGTCTGAAGCATTGAAAATAAATGGAAGAATTGGTTATCTTGGTTGGTTCAAGCCTCAAGGACTCCCCACCACTGTCTTGATGCAAAGACAAAAGCTGGACGTTGAACCTATTAACAACCATTATAGTCTAAATGTTACAATTCTGAGTTTTATTTTCTGATGTAGAGATTATATGCAATCCAATCCCATTTGGATGTGGTGTATAATCTACTGTTTCAACCTTTTGTTCAAACCTAATTACTAATCGAGTCATCATTTGGTAGTTGATAAAACATTCTTCAACTGTCCATATAGTGAAATGACTCCATGAATGAATTTTTGAACTGTATAGAATAACTTAGTGCTTGTAGAAATGAACTATTCAAACTTTAAGTAAAGGAATAAAGGAGAAGAAAGGGCTTCTTGCCTTATTTTGTTGCAGGAACTTGTAGATACTTTTCTCATCTAGATTCAAAAAGTATATTTAAAAATATACTAGTGTGTTGTCTTTATTTTTCAAACTTAAAAGAAATATACTCTAGATATGATAAACATGTAGCTACTTTAGATTTACTGTCCACTAATTCTGATAGGGTCTGTGCTCAACACATGAGGAATAATATAAAATATTTTAATATGCATAGTCAAATCCATAAATAGATGATTTCATAATTATCAAAAGATAAAATTGGCCAAAGTGGACTGAAACTGGATGGTTCTGACAGGTTTTGGCCTTTTCTGGTTAGAATTGATTATTTTAACTAGTTTTGAAACTTGTCAGTTCGACCACTTTTGTGCTGGCGTAGCCCCTTCCCATGAAAAAATGACAAACAAAAACTCTTGAGTCTACAACTAACCTAAAACCTACTTTTCATATATATAATAATGTTTCAACAGTCTATGAAATTGTTCTAATTTTATTAATCAATTGGGCTTTGTGCAATAGTTCAGAAGTTTATGCTAACTGAATTTACAATAATAAGTCCCCATATTTATTTTGTTAAAGTTAATGTATGTTTCACTAGTTGGTTTAGCTGAGTGTTTTCATTTGTATGATATAAATACAATTTGTTGTTATACAGTGTCAAAGAGAGCATTGCAAAGATTATATGTTAGTGAAAATGAGCATAGAACCATTTGAGATTTCAACAAATGAATTTGATACACCACTAGTTTCTCCACATGGCACAGAGGCAACGACAGAGGCAGGAAATGAAGAAGACATCCTCAAGGACGACATTAAAAATAATAACAAGGGGGGCACCTCTGCTACTACTACCCCTATCAACAGTGATGGAGAGGACGATGAGGAGGTTTCTCAACCTCCTCTTCAACCAATTGCCACTGCTGCAGAAGAGCCCCCCAAATCTAAAGATGACGAGGAGGAAAACATAGATGTCGAACTACCAGTCGAGGGATCCCCTAAAATTGATAAATTCACAATGGTATTGGCGCAACTCACGCCTGATCAGATGAACATGTATGAATCCTTTCGGGGCTCTGGATTCCAGAAAGCGAACATGAGGAGGGTATTGCAGAGTATAGTTGGCTGCCCCATCTCCATTCCCATGACTTTTGTGATGTCGGGAATAGCTAAGATGTTCGTCGGGGAATTGGTGGAAATGGGTCGGATGGTGATGGTGATCATCTTTAGAAGGCACTATCCACTGTCAGCTCAGCAATGTCCTCATATATTTAGGTTTAGCCTGAATAATTTTGCCAAATTTAGAGAGGTATAAAGTAGATTGGAAAGAGTTTGGTCAGAAAATCAGCACACACAAAATTGTAGGAAATCAATCAACCATTTCAGTGGGCACTTTCTCCCACTCTTTGTGACATAGAGATTTGTCTAGTGAATATAGAAGACAAAAAGAAGACCTGAGTGAATCAACATCTTCTGAGAGTCATAAAAGATACTAATTCTCATGAATGCAAATTAGAAAGAAATTAATCCTCGGCATATAAGATTAGTCAAAGACATTAAATCACATCCAATGTATATTTTATAACAGAAATTGCAAAAGAAGCATGAAGATGCCTGAAGCTTATTACAACGGAGCAACAAAATCTAAAACTATGAGTACAATAAACTCCCAGAGTCCCAACGATCCAAAATATCTCAAAACCACGGGAAATGGCAGTGGGTAGTGTTACCATGGTCCTCCACAATTCTTGGGCCAAAGTATATCGAAAATTAAAGTCACAATAAATAGAAGTGGGAGAGTTACCACAGTCCACCATTCCTAGACCTGAGTCTATTAAAATCCTGGGATTAAAAACATATGGGTGTGAAAGAAGGAGAGAAGATTTTACAGAAGGAGCAAAACAAGATAGGAGAAGCATTGGCCATGCAGCTGAGTGGTGAATCCTCTGGTCCTGGCTTCTCAATCCTCAGAGAAGAATGTGTATCTCTTATTTCTTCCTACTCCTTTACTTCCCCTGATTTGCAAAAAAATGGTGATCCTTTGTTCCGAGGAAGAGCCATTCCAATGTCCATTTGCAACTCTCCCATACATTACTATCTCCATTATGTTGTATTCTTTCAAATAGATTTTAGAAAAATAGATCTCAAAATATCTCAATGGATATAATGTATATCAGAAATTTATGCCCATGGGATATCATGTATATGTAAACTTTTTTAGGGATCTGTCTCTCTCTTTTATAAGCCACTCAATGCCCTATTCACAGGGGATCATCTTGCAGCATCACATAATGGTGAAGTGAACTATTTTGAGAAGTTTAACTGGTATTCAGGTAGAATACATATATTCTTACTTCTTCTAGTTCCTTTTGTGCTAGTAACTTGTCAGCTTACTTATTTTGAAAAACAACTACCCAGTCGACCCTCTATGTGAATAGCTGCGAGATAAATGAAATTTACATGTTGGAAATGTGTTAAAACTCAATACAACTAACTTATGCAATGGAAAAACAACTGGAGAACATCTGTGCTTTTCTGCCAATGGACTTTCTCTAGATTTTACCAGGTTTGAATTTTTTCATACAGTTCATATGAAGTCCTACCAGAGTTGCCACTAATATCTGTGGATCAAAGGAATATTTATTTGTTCTTGGTAGTAAAATTTATACAATGCATCGAATATATTTTTTGCAGGTCATGATAGGAGGATCAAATTTGAGAACATTGATGAAAAAAATGCAGCAATTGAGAAACTGCTTTCAGGGGTTGGTGTTTTACAATTAGTTTAATCTTGGCATTAAAAATGATCAACAAAATTATTCGTATGGAACACGATCATAATGACAAGAAAAAGCTTCCACTATGGCACCCTCATCCTACTTCCTATTGATGCAGCCCTTGGCTGTGATTTTCCCATCACATAATTGAAGATGGTCACTGTGGCTTATGACCTAAGCATTTGATTTGCTTATGTGAAATACGTATACAGAGAAAGAGAATATGGGTGCACCATTGATGTGTATATATTGTTTGACGTGATAAAGTGTTCTATATATGTGGTTGTATTGAACTTACTAAATTTGTGTAATCACATTCATGAGGCTGTATAGAACTTGCTAAATTTGTGTATTCATATCCATGATATTGTATCCTATGATCTCCATTGTTGAGAACGTATCCCTCTATAGAGGGTATTGAAAGTAAAGAATATGTACATTCAGTCCATTTAAAAGGTGCTGCAGCCATCAACATTCTTGGAGATGCCAACATTTGTCAGGTAAATTAAAAGTAAATGTCTCATAGGACAAGTGGGTAGTTGTGTTTTATCATTAACGGCCCTGCCACTAACGTATGTATGGGCCCTAGTATTTTCTGATTGATTACTAAGTTTCTAGCTTCATTCTTGCATGGGATGGGATATATCCTTTTAAAGTTTTTGGTGCAAACAAGTTGTTCCACTGTTCATTGTCTAGGTTCCTCCTAAGGTCCATTTGGATCATTAAGAACAGGGCTACTCCTAGGGAACCTAAGTTTGAAAGGACTTGGTTGTTAACTTCCACTTGGTTCATAGAATTCCTATTCAATACCTTAGAGACGGTTAGGAGGACAGATATCTGCTAGAATGATCAGAGAATTCATTTCTTGTGTCACGAGAGTTGTTCCCTTTGTTTTGAGGTGCTCTAATGTTGGCTCTATCAAATCCTCAAACTTGTAGTCTGTAATGCATGTAATTATTTCAATACTTAGCTTAAGAGAATGCATATTTGAGTTTTGAAGTTTCTCCTGGATTAACATAAATGGACATTTTTAAGTTCAGGCATCTTGAGAAAATGTGTATTTGAGTTTTCGAAGTTTTCAGCTGTTTTCGGTTCTAAATTTCACTTATATTAGAAGTTTGAATAATATATTACTCATGGCCACACTTAGGCCCAACAGTCTAAAATTAATATATGTTTCACGATGCAACCATGCATCTTGCATCTGGTAACTGGTTTAAAAAAAAAAAGAATAATAGAATTTCCAGACTTATACACAAGTCCAAAAGCATACAAGAAAGAGTGATGTAAAAGGGCAGAGTGAGAGAGATAAATCCAACATAGAGAGCCTGCAATGGGTCTTTGAGATCTTCAATTTTAAATGTCATTTTTGCATACTCAATATTGGAGATAGAACATTTATCCCTTATGAGTCTTTGTTACTCATGAGCTCACAAAACTCCCAGTGGTCAGATCTGAAATTAGGTTAGACCCATCAAGCATTCGTTAATATCCAAGCCCAAATCAACAAATAGTTTACAAATATCTCTCACCACAAACAACTCTTATGGAATCATCTTTTACTAAGACATACAAAAACAGAGCAGAGTTGTTGATCACAAAACTTCATGAACAAAATCCTGTTTCTAAGCACATGGACTGGTAAAATGCACTTATCAAAAGTGGTCACCTGTAGTACCTCAGAAATAAGACATCCCCAACATTTTTTACTATTAATAGGCCACAACCTTGTTCTCTGATAGCCAGCTAGTACACCATGAACATGCAGTGAAGTAGTCCCACCACCAAATCCTGGGCTCAACCCTAGACAGGAAATAATAGTTGAAACTACGAACCTGGAGTACGGCAGAGGTAGAGGGAATTTCTAGTGACTACCATCCAACAACTCTAGAGAGTTGCTCATGTAGATCATGTCATTTCATGATTTCATCCAATGAAGTCGACAAATTTATAGTGCTAATCTAAAATGGATAATGACATATTGTCCACAAATTGACAGTGTCACTGCAAAATAGATCAACTCAGTAGATATAACATGCCAATCCAGCCAATGAAAAGGTGAACAACTGGTCAATCATACCAGTTCAGAAGTAAAATATCCTAAACATGCTTGTGCCCTTCGTAGGGTTTCTACAGTGTAGCCACTGGAAGGAATATTTCAGAATATATAGGATATGCTGTTAGACCAACACATCACAAATATACTTTGGAGTTATTGAGAAACCAGAATCTTGAGACCATGATGGAATTCTAGTTAGAACGAGAATATTGAGGCCATGATGGAATTCCAATTAGAATAAACATCAGTTTAAATGTCCCTTGCATGTCCATACACAATATGAAAATGCAAGATAGATGAAATTCTTGTAATGTCTCTTGGTCCCATTCGCTGGCCTGTAGTTGGTCAGCTTCTTTCCGATTGGCCCTTTTGTGTGTGGACTCTGTGAACCCTCCCCCTGGGTAAAGCTCTTCTTGGCTGTGTATAATTGATCCAACTTTGTGAATAATAAATGATTTTCCCAATTAAAAAAAAATGACAGAATAAGAGATTTTCCATCTTACCCAACTGATGAATCAATAGTGTTGCCTTGGAAGCCACCAACTCCTTTTATTTTAGCAAATATATCACACCCTCCTCACCAGAGAATCATCAAGGGGCAGAAGAATTTAATGAGGCCTTGGAAGCCAACGAATGCTCTTACTCTACAATATAGATCACGCCCTATTCACCAGAGAATCAAGAGCCACAAGAATGTAAAGAGGCCTTGCTTGTTGATACCCTATTGTATCAAGCTTTAAGAGTGTTCAGGCATAGCTTACTGATATTTGTTTCTGTGCAATTTGTTAGCAACATTCTCTTTATTGTATTAATTTGAAAATCTATACAAACATCAAGGTGTGTCTCCAGTAATTTGGCATTTGTATTTTTTTTTAAACACTTATAGCCGTCGGTTAAGCGACGGCCTGTAGGTGATTTTTTTTTTTTAAATTCAATACCGTTGCTTAACTGATGGTTAAGCCATGGTTTTCTTTGGTTAAGAAATGGTTAAGTGATGGTTTTCTTTGGTTAAGCGATGGTTAAGCGACGGTTTTGTTTGGTGAAGCGACGGGCTGTAAGTGTAGTTTTTTTTTTTTAAATTATCCACCATCGCTTAACCGACGATTTACATTTAACCAACAGTAAACTGAGTTGTCCCTTAACCGATGGATTCGAAAGATGTCAGATACCCGACGACAATCCACCGATGCTTAAAAAAAATCATACTGTCGTACATGCGACAGGGAAGTGTCAAAAATCCAACAATACGGCCGTCAGATTTTTGGTCGAAATGTAGCTGTGAAGTAGGGTTTATACTGACTTTAGGGCATTCTAGAGTTTGTTTGGTGGTTGTATAGCAGAGTTCCTTTTTCTTTGTTCTTGTTATTTGCATACTTTTGTTTGTAGGTAGTTTTTCTTTTGCATTTATAAAAGAAAATTAAAAAGAACGTATACTTGTTTTTGCTACTTTCCCCCCCTACCTCCTTCTTTGGCTTGACCTTGTTGGACAAGGCACTGAGCAGTCTTTGTTTGTAGGTTTGTATTGATACTTGGGACTTCTTGACCTTTTTTTATGTCAGTCTTTTTTCTCAGTCTCTTCATTCCAAAGTTGTTGGCTTGTTTACCTTTGTAAGCCTTCTTTTCAAGAGAGGTTGATTTCTAACTTTAGGGAAACCTAGGGTTTGTTTGTGGGCTGTAGAGTAGTTGTCTATTTCCTTTGCTTTCAGTACTTGCTTGCATTAGTTTATAGGCTGCTTTCTCTTTTCCATTTATAAAAGAAAAAGACAAAAACACATGTTTGCTTTATATGCATGTAGATTAGGTTTTTAGTCTAGATTGCATGGCATATCATTGTTTTGAAAAAATTAAAAAATTAAAAAGAATTTGTTCTTTTGTGGCTTTCAAGTTTTCTATTTGAAAAATAAAGACAATAGTTTTTTATTTTTGCATTTCATATCTCTTTGCTTAGTCATTTTCTTTCAACTTTGAGTCAAAAGACCACATAAGTTTCATGTCATTTACCCTTTGACTAAAAACAACCCTTAAAATAAACGATATAATTTAAAAATTATTAGTAAGTTTTATTTTATAGGGTCATACACCAACTAGCTTAGGCTAGACTTGTGGATTAGGGAGTTTCAACTCTCCACAAGTGTTAAAATTTCAGATGTAGTTGTCCAATCACTAGGTAAATCCTTTTCTATGTTGATTGTATCTGGGAAGCTCCTCTCAAACGGGAGTTAAGCAGAAGGCCGCGTGGCGACTTGGACTGAGGAGATAACCCTATGACTCCTTGTCAAAGCGTATACCAAGGTTTTTGCGCATCTAGGGATTCTGTCTTAGACAGGGTTTCGGGATTTGCTACCCTGCCCATGCGTACGAATCAGGCTTGTGACTGTCCCCCCAAACTATCAATATAGTTAAGGTAGCCTTTAGTCTCTTTGACATCTAGGGTTCATACACAGGTACACCAAAAGGCTATTTCTAGTTGACCTTGGACGGGCTTGGAAGGTAACCCCGGTAGAAAGTGTGGGAGGGCAGTGGGTGATTCCTCCACTTGTGCCTAAGAACATCTATAGGGACACCAAGTAACTGTCTATCAGCTTTCTTCTGGAAAGTATATCTTATACTTGTTTGTCTGTTTGGATTTAGGATTTTTTAGCGATTGCTGTGTGGTTTATCTGTACTTAGTGTGCCTTTAGGTGTGTGCTTTGTAATTTTGGTTGCCTATCAACCTCATACTTTGTCTCCTGGTTTGAAACTATGGCTAGCACCCCTTTGAACACCAACCAAGAGATCCCCATGCTGGGAACTCCTTGTACTATTCCTCTCATGGGGAATGTTGGTGTTCCCTTGATGGCCACCCTGAATCTACCTGGATTCACCCTAGGGCTACTGGTGTGGTTGTTTTCCACTCCAACCATCCTGAATGCTCCTGGTGCTTCTAAAGTAAGCTCCTTATATCAAGAGCATCAAAACACTGCTTCCCCTTCACCTGTAGTTGATTCTCCTCCTCCTTCTACCTCATGCGGTGACAGTACTGATACTAGTAACTGGCACTCTAAAAGGAGTAAAAGAAGGAGGAATAGGAAGAAGGAACATAATCAAGGGGGTACCCGTTCAATCTCTGCAAGTCAAGTTGAACCTCACCACCTAGCCTCTATGGTCCATGTTGGGGGCACCTATCCAACCTCTGCAGGTCATGTTGGATCTAAGCACTCAACCTCTGCAACTCAAGTTGAGCTTCACCATCCAGCCTCTGTTGATCATGCTGGTGGGATCCTTCCAACATTTCCAGGTCATGTCGGATCTAGTCACTCAACCTCTGCAGTTCATGCTGAGGGCACTCATTCAACCTTTGTTGTTCAAGTTGAAACTCCCCATCCAACCTCTGTTGTTCATGTTGGATCCATCCACCCAGCCTCTGTTGTTCATGCTGGGGGCACACACTAAACTGCTGCAAATCATGTTGATCCTAACCATTCAGCCTCTGTTGTTCATGTTGATGGTGTCCATCCAACCTCTACAAGTCATGTTGGACCCAGTCTCTCAGCCTCTGCAAGTCATGCTAGGGGCAGTCTCTCATCCTCTGTGGTTCATGCTGAAGACAATCCGTCAGCCACTGCGAGTCATGTTGACACTATTGAAAAGACTACCCATTCAAAACACAAGCCCAAGTTTCCTTGTAATATTTGTGAGGGAGACCGCCTTACTTATAAATGCCCTTTTATCATGGAGGTGCGAAGAGTTTGGATTCATGGTCATCCCGTTTTTGAACATTCTGAAGCTTTTCAACAACCAACTTCTCTTAGTTAGGTTGGACCCAGTCACCCAGCCTCTGTAGTCATTAGAGGAAATTCGGGGTCTAAAATGGGCCTTATAAGAAAACGTGCCAAAATAAGTTTTTGTGAGTTGGAATTCAAGAACCAATAGAATTTCAATAA